>DF239074.1:0-90161 GCA_000507305.1 Breviolum minutum Mf 1.05b.01 | reverse complement strand
TAACTTACCTAAAGTAGAAGTACGGACTAAACAAACCAACAAAACCAAACCAACCAACCAACCAACCAACCAACCAACCAACCAACCAACCAACCAACCAACCAACCAACCAACCAACCAACCAACCAACCAACCAACCAACCAACCAACCAACCAACCAACCAACATGACAGGTTTATTTGGACCTTTTTCCTGGCTTTTTTTTGGTTACAGCTTTGGACGACCTTCGAGTGGGGTGGATGTCGTCTCTCGACCGCATCCGGATCGGTCTCTTGTTGGGGGGTTTGGAGGTTGATGTTTTTTCAGATGTTTTGAGTTTGAGAAACTGAAAAGATGGATGCTGATTGGGGGGAAGTTTCAAAATCTGATCTCACAATATATGTAGTACAGCTGTCTACATATTTACTACATGTTTACTGTAATATCAAACGGGTGGAGTAAACAATTTATTTGACACAGTAGTTTCTGTGCCATGCATTCGAACCCAAAAGAATGCGACACGATTGAAAAACAAAACCCAGGTGAGTACAATGAGAGGACGGGCACTCGCGATTGCATGAGCCCTGAGTTCTTATATCCGGTCTGGGGCAAGGTGCGCTAATCATCGATGATCAGTTGATGTTTTTTCGCGGATCTGAGATTCGATCCAACATGACGAAGATGTTTTTTTTCGGTTGGAACATGTTGGAATTGGATCAGCCATAACCTATCTCAAGCTGCCTAAATTGCCTCAAAAAATCCAGAATCTGAAGTCACCAAGGAAAAAAATATCTGAAAAGCGAGTGTTCACTCTTTTCAAACCGTTGTTTTCTTTGTTTGGATCCAAACCCTTCTGAAATTGAGGCGTGGGTTATTTACCCAAGAGGAAATCATTTTCTGTTTGCGAAGTTGATGCAAGATTTTTTCCGCACCCGCCTGGGTTTTCTTCATGTCTTCCATGAACAGAGCATGGAACTTGTTCAAGGGGAAACACAAAACAAGACCTCTTCGACTCGGCAGGTGCTGGCGGCGGTGCCCTCCTTTGCACAGGGCTTTGCTTTTGAGTTGGTCTCCGGCTTATCCAAGTTGACTCTTGGAGTTTTTGATGGATGGAAAAGATGATGATGAACAACCAAAGATATATCCATGGCCAGCCGTTTGATTGATTTTTTTTGTTGGTTTAGAACTTTTTTGTTTTTCATGTTGCTTGACAAAAACGTGATGTTGATGTTTGGGGAATAATCTGAATTTTCTGTATATATCTTTGCAAACATTTGATGGGCCTATAGTAAGTGGATAGCAAAAAAACAAACAGTCACTCCGAAAAAGGTGATTCACTAGAGAGTCCGGTTGTAACATGGGAGCTGTTACTTCTACATTGATCTAGTGTACGCCGCCCAGTGATTTTTTTAATGACTAGTAGTACAACCATCTTGCCATGTTTTCACTCAATTGAGATGATAGCTTTAAAAAAACATTGCAAGCTAGTTGCGTGTGTGTGTGTGTGTGTGTGTGTGTGTGTGCGCGTGTGTGTGTGTGTGTGCGTGTGTTGTTTGTACTTTCTAATTCATCTTGTTTATGTACCCTTTGGCTGCATTTACCATAAAAATCAACCAAATGTAGGTAAATAATGGTAAATATACCATACATGGATGCTATGGGGTATATCAACACTGATGTTCATCATCGTATCTTCTACTGTATCGGAAGCTCACCCCACCTCCCAATTTGATGGACCTTTGGATTGGGACCTGCCGGTTGGGAGATGATTAAACCAACTTCACCTGGTGATATGTTTTTTGGAACACAGCAAATATCACTGAAGAATAAGGTGCTGGTGAATCTAATGATATACCTAATGATTTCCAAGGAATCATTGATATGAAGATTAGAACTAGGTGGTTGTTTCGAACAAATTTGGAGTATGGGAATTGAAGAGATTCGAGCTTTGGGGATATCAGATGATGTCAAGGTGGCTTAGTAGCTCATCTTCCCAAAATGATCCTCAGGAAATTGATGGTTGGTGTACCAATATCATTTCACTGAGATTTCATGGAAGAACCACGTTTATTTTTGGGGCAGATTGTAATCTCAACTAGTGGATATATGCTTAGTGATTTGGGTTGGTGCTTTGGATTCCTGGGATCTCGTTATGAAATGGATTGTTACTTAGGGATACCCGATTCCAATCCCAAACCCCCGGGCCCCAAACCACCGATTTACCATTTGTTGATCAAATCAAGGGTAACCCTGTTACTCAGGGTTACCCTACTCCTTGATCCAATTTACCAGTTACTTAGCCCACAGCATCCATGTATGGTATATTTAGGCTACATTTTCGTTGATTTTCATGGTAAATCTGGGGTAAATAATGGTAAATATATGCCATACATGGATCCTATAAGGGTAGGGATACCCCAACCCAAACCACCGATTAGTTGATGATCAAAAACCAGTGGTTTTTTTGGGGTCTCCTCACTCAGGAGTGTGGAGCTCATAGTACCCTTGGGCTGGATGGGGGGTGATCGGGTGATGGGGTTGGGGTCCCTTATGTTGCCTTTTGGAAGCGTTGCCAAACTGTTAGGGACATGAACCATTTGCCGAGTGTGACATGGATCTGGTCAAATTTTTAGCGACCTAACACCTCACACAAAAAGGTAGCAAATAGTGAGGGAATTCTCTTATTTCAGGGAAGTCTAGGTTGGTGAAAGATATTAATCTGGCCAGATATCATATAGATATATACTATACATATCGTAAGTGTTGCTTGTTACATGTTTCAAAGAGTCCTATATTGCAAAAATGCACCCTTTTTGTTGACAGTAGTTATAGTAGCTCGTGGGGAAAGAGAAAAACAAAAAATCATATTGTCAAGGTCCTGGTTTCATTTGGTTTCCATTTGCTTGTTGTTGTATATCTGTATTTGATTTGATTTGGGTTTTCCAATTCCAAGGTCGCAGGAATTTATACAGAAGGTTTTAAGCGAACGTTTTGGAGAACTAACATATCCCACACCAGCAGGTACTTTTGAGTCGATGATTTTCTCATATCCTGGATATGTGATACACTTTCCTGGAGTGTATTGGAGGGTAACACAATTTCAATATACATCCCCGAAACTAACATGTTCGCCCCTGAAAATGTATGATTGGAAAACAAGTTTCCTTTCCTTTTGGGTTTGGGCCTATTTTAAAAAAAGATGGCATCCCTTAGATGGGGATGAATCATCTTCCAACCCGTCCCATCCATTTTCAGGGGCTTTTACTGCTGCTGTTAAGCTTCAGGGGCCACGGTAACAAGCTGCATCGCTACTGCTCTCTTAAGGTAAAAATGCAATCCTGGGAATCTCAAGATGAGGCGAGTCATCTTCGGCAAGGGCGATTTCCCGCAGTATAGAATCCATTATATATTCATTTTTTGTTGTTGGTGATGTTAAGATAGAATGCCGGACAAGATATTTTTTGTTTGAAAAAAGCAAGTGACCATCTTCTGCAAGATGCAGGATGCGGTAATATGGTAAAGGATGCACTGTTGTTTGAAAAGTGAGTCAGATAGGTGAGGTTGGACAATTGTGGAGATGATAGGATTTTGGCTTAAGGATTTTGGACCTGTGGAACTTTGTAAAGGGTAGGTAAGAATGTTATACATGACTGTTGACTGTTGTAGGTCATAGGATGTCATAGGTAGTTGTGTCTTATTGAAGTTCCTGTTTTGGTGTTCATTGATACGTTTTTTTCTAAAATTGGCTTAGCATCCGTGGTATTTTCGTCCACCCCTGTAGCTTGAAGGAATAAGAGACTCCAAAAACAGCACTATGATGGCATGCATGGCAGGTGTAGAAAAGTTTAGGTTCTGAAGACACAAAAATCCACCTACATCCCCCTTACATCCACCCACTTGTCATTGTCTCTCTCCAGATGCGTTGCACAGCCGCCACCTACTACTTCTTCCTTGAGGTTGGAAAGCATAGAGAGAATTCAGTGCTCAGTATTGAAACATGTTCTGATTTTTAATGGCGTTGAAAGTCCCCAAAAGGATTGGGAGGGTTTGTTATACATCCCCTTTGAAAGGAGAGAACACGATAGGTTTCTCAGCCTGGTTTCAAACCTAAAATAGTAGCTCTTCCTGACTGAAGTAGAAGAGATAAAAGTTAGTGTCACAAGATGAAGCACTCTCGATATTGTCTATGATCTGGAAGTCAAGTGGAGGGGTCATTGAGTATCAATATCTATGAATCCTTTCATGACATGTGAAGAGTACTTCACTTAGCTGAACACATCATACTTTTGAAAGATGAAGGACTTAAGATAAAGGTGAGAGACATGACAGAGATGCCACCGACATAGAACCAACCAGGTACATTAACGACAACCTTATTAAGTCAGCAGAATGACCTCAGGTTTCTTCTTCGCCCGAACCAAAAACACGATGAAAAAAATTGGGTGAAACTCATTAACTTGCAACAACCCGATGTCGTTGCAGCTGGCAGCTTTGCTACTCCTTGAAGTCAGTCAGTCACAAATGAATTACATAAATTTTAGCAATGATAGTAAATCCCCAGGTGCGAGCAATCTCCAAAAATCATCCAGCCTCTTGAATTTGTTCCAACAAATTCTAGATTCTAGAGGAAAACTCGGAGTAGTTGGAGATGCAACCAATTCCGTTGGAGAAGATTGAAAGGAAAACCACTATATGCAAACAAAAACGTCCAAATCCTTGTTGACACAGCTTGAAATACTACTAATCTACATCTGTAAATCGATCTCTCCATCAACCATCACCAACTTGTTCTATCAGTTATACCTTCACACCTTGGAAACAGCACCATGATGCGCAGCCGTGCATATTTTGGATGTGATGGTGGGGCGCCACGGATGGATGGGAGTTGGTGGGAAATCAACTGGAATGATGCCCCAAAGATGATTTTAAGAAGGTTTTATTTAGCAAAGGTGGAATCAGACAAATCAAGTCGAATCGACCAGTGTCTTGAAAGGGTCAATTCTTTTTGTGGCAATTCTTCCATGTAAAAAGGTTATGAAGATGTCTTGCATATTCTTTTTGTTGGATTTCATGGTGTAGTTAGTAGAAACCATGCCACTGACAATACCTTGAAGTAGATGGTTTGACGAAAATCACCAACATACGCATGTCTGAATATCTGTGTATTTTATGCTTATACACCAGATATGCCACAAATGAGTCCAAGTGTATATATATATATATACATAGGTTAAAATGTTTAAAGTTTATATATATATATATATTCCATATACACCAAAGAGAGCTCCAAATTTGACAAATTAGGCATCAACTTTCTGACTATTTTTTCCTGAAACTTCACCTTTAAATTCACCCAGGTTCGCGTGAAGATTGTGTTAGACGTCAGCTACCTGGGCACTCGCTTTGTGGGATGGCAGGTGACCCGTTGCCTATGGGCACTTCGGTGGGGGGGGAAGAACCTATGGGCCAAGCGACCCAAAAAAATAAGCATGTGGCTGGCTGGTGGTTTGAACCATTTTTTATTTTCACCCCTGTTTAGGGAAGATTCCCAATTTGACTCATATTTTTTCGAATGGGTTGAAAGCACCAAATAGGTGGAATTTGATGTTGGTTTGTATACCGATTGCACTAAGGGGTTGGGGGTTTGTAAAACATCAGAAGCCATTGGGAAAAACAATATGTTGGTGATGCTTCAATCTAAGTTTTTGGTGTGTTTTTTTTTCTGGAATTTCGATGTGTGTTTTGGATCAGTGTTGGAATCACCACACGAACAAAAATGGCTGAGGAATTCACCAAATTGCCTGTTTGATTGATGATTTATAGATCTAGCCGCCCATAAGTTCCTCCATTTGACCATGGATCTTCCAAGGGGTGCAGTGAACGGATGATGGTGCCGAAAAACACCATACTGTAGGGTTCAAATATCCGACTTTGGAAGATGTTCCTTTTTAAATCTGGCATTGGACCAGAAGTTTTCTGAAGACCTTCCGTTGATCCTGTTGAAGCTTACGGCATCAGGTAATCGTCGATGGTCATTCTCATGCCTCGGATTTCATGCGAAGTCCACTCCCTCTCTCTCTTAGCTTCCCTCAAAAAAAACTCAGATTCCAATGGTTTTTCGGTCAACGAAGTGAAGCCGTGAAGCCCATGCCAACAAAAAAGCAACTCATTTCTACCATATTCTACCTTTACATGGTCTATAAAACTCGTATTTTTTTGTTCATTTGAAGCTGTTTTTTGTTACCCGGTTCCCTTCCAACATGTCGCAACCACTTGGATATCTTGGGCTTGGGGGCAGGCACAGCCCCCGGAACTGCAAAGCGTCATAGCCGATGAAACCTTACCGGGACCGTGACCCGGTTGAAGGAACGGAGTTCGAAGTTGGAGAAGAAGGAGCCAGTATCATGAAACACCCATGGAGCCACGAAAAAAGGGCCCCGGGTTATGGTTGTTTTGGTTGTATAAGTTAACTGTTATGTAGGGGATTATGTGCCCAGTTATATAGGGATTTATAATAAACAATTTTGAGGATCCGTATTAAACAACCAGTATAATGGAAAGTAACCGGGTGTTTTTGCGGCTTCATTGTTGACATCATATTCTGTGTACGGACTGTTTATACCAAAGGCAGATGGAGTTTTGGGGGACTAGCGTTGTATATGTATATGTAGATTGATATATCATATACATGGGATGATGCAGATTATATATACTAGCTTTTCCCATCATGTATTTGTTTCAGTAACCAACCATCATAAGGAAGGTGACAGGGATGTGATAAAAGGTTTCTAAAGCGAAAAAAATTGAATCTCCTCACCTTCATCCCCGTTGATATGTCAACCAAGTCTTGATGTCGCTCAGGTGCAGTCTCTTCAATCGTGGTCGCTGTGGTAAGGGTGATGGATGTCGTTCTGCAACTGTGCTTTCCAGCGGTTTTGGGAGTTGGTGATGCTGTTGATTTTAACTTAGGTTGGATCTACCTTCCCCCAAGGATGCAATCATCACCGCTAGGATGACATTAGATCCATATGTGACGTATTAGTGTAGCATCAGGGATATACCCAACTCCCCAACCTTCAGTTGCAATCCTGGAATCCGTGGGGGCCTTGGGGGAAACTCGCAATATGCCAAGGGAGCTCCTTGGAGTCCCAGAATCACTTGAGTGGAGATGGTGATGTTTCCTCCTTGAAGTACTGTTGATGGTTCAGAAATCCAGCGATCACCAGTTGATTTTGGTAAATATCCCATTGTTTACATGGGTTTCATACATCCCAAAGGTGGTTGGCCTTGGGATTTCTGAACCATCAACAGTATTACATGTGTTTGTAAATGATCTAAACCGCCAGCCCATTTTTTTGGGTTTATCAAAGTTTATGTTGGAGATGTTGCGCTCAAAAGGGTGTTGTTGGGTGAACCTACCTATCTAATCATTATGTTCTACATGTATAGATCATGTAGTCTATACAAACTATAAATTTACCCTCCTGGAAACTAACATATCCCCTGAAAAGTCAATTTTGAAGATGATGTTCCTTTTCCCCAGGTGGGATATGTTAATTTCCTGGAGGGTATTCAACTCACGTTTTAATGTGTTGCTTTTTAATTTTTCCATTTTCGTTTCTGGCCACTCAATTGTTTCAGAACAAAAATGCTTGAAGTGGAAGAGTTGTGAAACTGGGTTTCGTGCCCAAGGAAGTGGTGGAACGGGGGTCCCAAACCACCCATCCTCAAAAACATGCAACCATTTATCAAAAAATAAGTAAATTTGGGTTCAAAGACCCAAATTGCAAACATAAAGGTTTCCAAAATTGAAAGGAACAACAAAAACAAAAGAGTTGGAATTGGAGTTTGAAGAATAGGACATACGACATGAATTGCTCAAACGATGGCCTCTAGTTGCTCTACTTATGTGTTCTGACATTGTGGCTATAACGGATGCTTTTGCAAAGGCATGCAAGATTATTACATGCTAGTGTTCTTGAGAATTCACGGGTAGCAAAAAATAGACACATCTACGAAGATTTTTGGTAAGCAACAATCTATGCATGAAGACGTACGTTTGATTGCAAGGCACAATGACTTCTGACGTGACCATCTTAAGGATTCATTCTAGTCGACTACATTGAAAATCACCCCATCCATCCCATCCTAGGATTCTTATTCATCTTAGTCTCTCATGCCCAGATTTGGGTTTGGAGGAAAACATTTATGTTTGAAAGTATACAGATGTATACAGTATTCCCCCTAGTATCAGTATACCCCTCCTAACAAAACAGAATCCTTTAATAAGGGCACACCTCATTCATCCCATCCCCTTCCAACCTTCCATTCAATCCGAAAAAAAAAAAAACAGTTGAGGCACATATTTGTTCCAATTGCTGGCGACGCGCCTCGGCAATTTGTTGCGGAGAAAACCAACTTTGCGGTCCGCATTTTTCAGAGATTTAGGTGTGTCGTTTCTGTTACAGCTCCCTCAAGCTCCTCGAAGAAGAAAACAAAAACAAGAAAGACAATTCATTAAAAAAAAACATTCTTTGCTGCCATGATGAGACAGGAATGCAATGACCAAAGGATGAAAGAAATATTTGTATACATCTTTCTTTTAAAATTACATAGTCGTGTATGTATGTGTGTGTGAATGATAGTTGCATACTTACAGCTGCATGGTAGTAGTTTTTTTTGGACGAGCAAGATGTCAGGGCCAAGGATTCGGGGAATGGGACTGGGTTTCACCCAGTCATTAAGATGCAACGAACCTTGGGAATCTAATGGTACCCGGTACCCCCCCCCCCTTCAATGCCACCCTGAAACAGGAAATAAGGCCCTAATAAGAAGGCAAGGCCTGGCCTAGTCAAGGGACAATGGTAGTTAAAGGGCCATTGACCATTACAGAATCATTACCCCTTAAGAATCTCCTAATAAGGCCTTGTTTCCTGGGGGGAAATGCATTGGGGTACCCTTAGATTCCCATGAGACCTGCAAGCAGTCGAAGGTTCCTTTATCTTTTTTAAGGATCAATTTCCTCCTTTGTGGTTGGTAAGCGAACTTACAGAAGTGGCTCCTTAGAACATGTAAATGTCCTCGATTTGTATATTTCCTATAAATATTGGGGATACATTGTAGACATCAAAGAACATTGGTTAGATATTGTTGATGTATATTTTGAATACCTTTGAGACATCATTTTTTGAGGCACCAAATTTCTAACCTCGCCATGAACAAAGATATGGAGACATGACTTTTGAGTCTCTACCCCCAACATGATAAACCAATTTTCTGTATGCATTTCCATACGCAAGACACACCATTGATTCATATTTTCTCCATCTAATCACACCATTTCCTGAGTTACATAAATTTTAGACCCTATTTTGGCAAAGTCCATTCAGAAATTTGTTGGTTCTTGGCAGGGAATGTTTCCCCCAAGAATTCCAAGGTGAAGGTCAGCGTTTGTCCCACGCGCTGTGGGAAGGCCTTTGTGAGGTATCGACCAATCCCTCCGTGCAGGAGATTCCAAACCCTGGTTGTTTAGGGTATATACGGGATTATACCACCCAGCTGTTATGGGTATTTTTATAATAAACCATTTATAAGGATCCCCCCTATTAACCAACCTGTATATTGTAATGGTGGCAACACTTGGATTTGAGTTGGGTATTGAAAAGTGGTAGACATTGCCAAAATATCTTTGGTTTAATGTCCAGATGCGACCTACCACCGGTTTTTGCTGACCAGACTATTCTGGATTTGAACAAAATGAGACTGAGTGACTTGACACGAATTACTTCATGCGGTTTATGATTCAAGGATGTTGAAGGGTCATGGATGGTTTTTTACATATACCTTAAGGTCAAAATAGATGGCTGCCGTTGTCAAACCACATGTTTGTCCCCGTCGATGACCTCTCCAGAGTACACGGTGGCCATTGCAAAGGGATTGGCCCCTGTCGACGGTGGGTGGAGATTGGAACCGTTTGCCATTTAATCTTATGTTGCCCATTGCTACTCTAAATCATCCTTTCAAAACGCAAAAGCACTCAACATCACTCAACTGTATATAAGGTATTGTTCATCTTGAAGAACATTTCCTATTTCTACTACAAGTATGAGCTAAAACAAGGAATTTGGCAATACAACCGCACCAAAGGTCTAGGTATATTGACTCCAACTTACAGGAAAATCAACTTTCAACTGGCACCATCTGTCAGCTGGCTTTCTTGCTACCAAAATACGTGGAGCCAAGGCAAAGCACCCGCCCAAGGCACGGTGAACCGCCACCTCTTGGGATTAGTAAAGGGTCCTTATAAACCAATATGTAGGGACTGTGCCATCTATTTTTCAACTACTGTACATGTCATATTTGATTGTCAACATCTCCCATTTGATACACTTAGGTTAGATAGATACACAGTATAGGGATGGCAGTATAGGGACGGCAGTCATTGATCCAAGGTCCAAGGTGAGTTTCTTAACATTCATGGCTGTCAGCACAGGACGGGATAATCTCAGGAACTCCTCAATTGCTTTCATTCCTACTGTCTCAGTTGATTACTTGGTGATTTGATTTACAGTCCTAAAAAAGAAAATGATTCGTAAGTGTGGTTCTACTGTACCTAAAAGAAGGGATTCTGAACAGTGGCCCCTGAAAAATAGTTGAACATGAATTTTATTTCATCCTAACCTCAAAAAATAGAGGATTCTGCCATCAGAATCACCCGCTGGAATGGTAAAAAAACCTTCAAACCAACCAGAACCATTCGTTGTGGTTTCAAATATCTTGGATGTTTATCCCCATCCTGGTGGGAAATGATTCATTTTTGATTTGCGCAGTTTTTTCCAAAAGGGTTTGGTTCAACCACAAAATTTTCAAGGATTCTATCATGAGAATCTTTTGTGCTAGGAACGGTGGAATACCTCCTGAGAATTAGCATATCCCATCCTGTTCAGCATTTTTGAGGGTATCTAGCCCCTCAAACCAACTGCCTTGAGGATACCATGGACTTAGCTTTACGTCGCGCCTGGGCTACCCTCCAAAGTGATGGGTCCACGGCGAAAACGCCACGCGGGCCTAGCGGCCTGGTACCTGCCGGAAGGTGGGGGTGGTTTTTTTGGGGGGGATGGTTGTCCTATTTATGGTGATTGTACAAGCGTGTGTGAAAAACTTTGCTAGTAGGTGTCGATTGTAACTTGAGATGATGTGTTTAAATCTAGATTTAGGTCACCTGCATTTAAGTTGATGAAATCAACCCTTTCTAAAAACATCTAAAAACTATACTCCACAAAGAGTAAAAAATAAATGTTGTGCATGTGGTGCTTCATAATGAGTATTTGAATAAGATTGAATAAGTACAGGGTTGGTTGTTTTTTGAATCTATTTTCCACACTAAACAACCGACACATCCCGGAAGCTTCACATAGCCTTTGAAAAAAATCGTGGGTTGGATGACAAACCTTTCCTAGTTGAGCAATGAAACAACCCTGGTTGTTTACAGTATTTAGGTGATTTTACGACCCAGTTATATAGGGTCCCATTATAGTAAACCTTTATAAGGATCTTATAAGGATCCCTATTAAACAATCAGTTCCTATTAGGGACCCGACCGGGAAAAACTTCCAGGCATTTTGGGTGATTGCCTCACAGCTACGTTCTTTTGTTTCATTTCGTTGAGGACGGATCGGGGAGTCCATGCATATCAAATGCTGGCCTTCTTCAACTGTCACGTTTCAGGACATGGATGGACATCGGAAACTGGGAGATTTTGGATCGGGGTCCACCATAAGGACCTTGTCAAATGTAGGGTTTCTCCTATTTTTTAGGGTTGTTCAGGTGATTATGGCAAACCCTGTGGATGATTCATGTCTCAATTCAAATTTTGTTTAAGCTACATTTTCGAGCTTGTGTTGTGATATCATATATATATATATTCATATATACACAATTATCCTCCCTGAAAGCAACATAGCCCCTGAACCTGTGCCTTCCCTGTTACACAGCTGATCGATAATTTGCCGGCAGAATACTTTCCTTGTTTTTGGCAATCATTCAACCATTGCATCTATGAGTTTCTTGGAATGATGGTTTGGATGTTGGAATCATATTCAGCTTTATCATTTGTTACCATGTTTCCTTTTGATACACCCTGCACCATGTCAGGGCATGGTTCAATTGAATAACTTAATCGACATTCACTTTGGTGAATCATTTCTGGACTTTCAATGCCGTTGCCTATGAACAGCTGATGTATTGGGTCCACCCCCACCCTGTAACACTGGACAAAGGGGCCAATACTAACTTTCACTTTCCACTGCTACAGGGTGGGGAGTTTACCCAACTGATAGAGATTCGCCAAAGTTGTTTTTCCATAAAGGTTGTTGGTCAAGTGCAACATGATATTTCACCCAGAGTTAGCTACCTAGACGCCTTGACTTTGACAGAAAGACATGCGCCATCCCAACCTTTCGAAAACTTTCTTGCAAAGCCAAAATGGTTTTTTTTGTTTGTGAAATCATTAAGTGAAGCTGTGTTTCTTTGGTGAATGATTGATGCTGTTGTTGTAGCCTATCATCATCATCATCATCATCATCATCATCATCATCATCATCATCATCATCATCATCATCATCATTCTCGTCGTCGTCGTCATCATCATCTTTGTCATCGTCATTGTTTAGTTTATTTTTCATTATCCTCTTCATCATGATCATGACTTTGAGTATCATCCCTTGACTCAGCTGCACACAGACAGGTTGCAAAATTTCCCCACCATGTCCCATATGAAGGTTTCTAACCCTATAACCCTGTCTAAGTTGAACTGGAAGCAGGACATGCGGAGAGTAGTCTAGACGACGTAGTGGAGAAGCTCCCTGCTTCCTTGAACGTGGCTTGGTTTTCACCTTGCAGAGTCCCCGTTCAGAACGGTCAACAGAACGCCTGGGAGTTTGGTTGTATTGGGAATCTTTTATGTGGTCCACTTCAAACCTTAGATTTTTGTTGGAAGGTAAACAAAGGTTTGCCAGGGTCAGTAAGGAATGGTGAATTGAATAGGAGTTCAGTAAAAGACACCATGGATTTGTTAAGTTTGTGATTTGGGTCTGTCAAAGCAAGCCTTGCAGAGTGGTCTGGAAGATGGTATCCTCGCATCCACAGGAACAGTTGTGGTTGCCAATCAAGTCATGTGTTGAGACCTATATTTATTGCTATAGTAGCTACTTGTAGTCGAACACTCTTGTACAATGTTTCTTTTTGTGGGGAGTTTTGATTATAAATATACATGTAGAAACTATCATTATATTTGATTTGGGATGCTCTTTGAGGAGCAATCATGTTCCCCAATGTGCAACCTTCCATGAAGTCAAATGATTTGAGTTCCCCCAAAAAAAGTCCGTGGTTGGTTGATTTATATAAAGGGGTTGTCTAACCTTTACAAGGGACATGATTATAATGAATATATAAGCGTTATAATAATCTTGAATATATTCATGAATATGATATATATATATATCTATATAAAAACGTATATAATTATATATAGAGTCCATTGTGCGCATCCTGATTCTCAGCCAGCACAATGGGGAAAGTGCATTCAATCCTCCAGGCAGTTTTGCCTCGAGATTTGCGATGTAGAGAAGCATTTTGGACTAGCAATTTACAATTTTCCACGCGTTGCTTGCTCTGCATTTTCTTAGCTGCACATCATGAGAGGGTTTTGGGGGTGAAAACCCCTTCATATGAGAAATGCTTGGGTGGGGCCCTATAGCCTTGTTCATGTGCAGTCCAATCTTATTTCATGAAATTGCCACTTGCAGAGGTGTTTCTGGTGGAATTTTAATTCACGTATCTTGTGGTAAAGCAAGATCATAAGGACATGTTTTTCGATTTCTCTAGAAATTATGGAATTCTTGATATGGCCACTCTTCATTATCTAATCAGAGTTCAATATCCCTACTGCTCCTAATCTGCTCCTAGGGTTGAACGACTCTCTACTTGAACTTATTCCAGAAGGTAAACAAGTCCAAAGGTTAATACTTATTGCGGGATGAGTCAGAATCCTGCAAAAAACACCTTTTTGGGATAAAGTCCTTGTAAATATTGGGATAAACTACCAACGTCGACTGATTAGAAGGGTTCTCTGAACCATCAACAAGAAGTATTCTCCGAAGAAATTGTTTTAACTTACCGATAGCATATTTCTGGTAAAATCCTCCAAAACTTGTGCAGCAGGATATCTGTATTGTAGACTGTATTTATGGTGAATGTTCCAGCCATGTTACATGAGCATAAACTAGGGAGTGTTCGGAACAGATGTCTATTGTTGGAAGGAGTGACTAGTCAGGATTGTGTATTTTTCAGGAAGGGGAGTTGGAGTATGATGGATTGAAATTCGACTTTTGGTTTCGGTAACGCCTCCAATTCCTCAATCAGATGTTGCAGACGATGATCATTTGAAAACAGCTTGATTGATATCTTGGTTTATCATGGCCCCGGGAAACTCATCGCCACCGAACTTGGGAGTGGCGATCGCCATCTACGGACTCACTACGGCGGCAGCCATCATCAACATCTCAGGTGGCGTCGCCGTGAAAACCTATACCTACTAAGTGGCTCAAGGGGATGACATGAAAGGTGCAGGTGCCACCGAAAGGGGAAAGCCTGGAGTTCATCATTGACTCAAGTTGGTGCCCGGCAGGTAGGGACAATGCTAGTATAATGTTAGTTCCCAGGAGTGTAATTGGTTGTTGTAGATGCAGATGTTCTAAGTCGAGAAGCTTAACTTTCTCTTAGTAGATTTTCCCTTTTTAGTGGTGGTGGAAAAGATGATCCATTTGGCAAGTACAGTGTTTAAAGATCTCAATGGGCTCAGCCACCATGTGAAGATCAATCTCGTAATTTTGAAGATGGAAAACTCACCAGATTTAAGGGATGGTAGTTCAATTAATTAATGGTTTTGGGAGTATCTTGTGGGATTCTACTATCACATCATATCACATCCTTGCAAATCCCACATGGAAAATGTTTAAGCCACATATCCATCTGTCCATCATATTCACCTGTCCTATCATATCTACCATGCTCCAAGTCACCATACCATAACCCCCCTTGACCCCCTCGATTCAACTGGCCATCAAATCAACCCGCCAGGTGAATCAACAGGGCATCATGCTTTATCCTTGGGCGCTTGGGTTTTACCTGCCAACTTCCCCACCTTGCACCAGGCGCCTATTCCCTACGAAAAAAAATGGAGCAGCCAACCGTGGGGAGGAGAATTTACACACTCCGAAAAAACCAAAAAAAAGACACAAGCTAAATACAGTAGGAGCCTTGTTTGGATAAAAAAGGAAGGTTTTTTTTTGTTTTTTTTGACTGTCAGTTTTTGGGTGGTGATATTTATTGTCAGTAGTAGGAATCTTTAAAATTTTACAACTTCCAAAGACTTTGCTTCAAAAGAATTCACATTTGATGAATTCCAATCAACTTCTGCATCTCATTTGAAGGGTTGATGAACGACTAACTGTCGGCCAGAGGGCATCAGTGAAGTTGAGAATTACAAGTAGATATACACAATACGGTAAAGTACTTTTTTGTTTGGTGTTTTTCTGAAAATGCAAGGTCCCTTAGATTCCTGGATCAACTAAGGGTCACCAGAAGTCCAATTTGTTTACTTCCATGTGTCGGCCTCAGGTGTCAATGCAGCAGAGTGACTTGTCGGGCATGGCTTTTTGTGAAGATGCTGGTTTGGAAAGGTTCCACCTTTTTGTGGGTTTGTTGTATATTTACAATATGCATACAATATATTCTTGAATAGTATATATTATATATACAAGAGAATATATTGTCAGGTGCCGTCTACGCTGTATTTGTGGGTGGTGTGGTGTTTCCATGTTTCCTGCTTGACTTTTGAAGATTTGACGTCTCTTTGACTGGTGACGTTTGGTGGTTAAGGATAGTGGTGTATTTCTTTCCTCTTGTGCTGTTTCTGTTTCTGAATGAGTTGACCCCTGCTTCAACGGATTGATTCCTATGTTTTAGGGTGACTACAGTGTTTGAAATCCAGTGAAACTCTTCGTGACAAGTGAAAAAAAACACGCACCCTATTCATATCTCCCATAAGATCCATGTATGGCATAATACCTAGATTTGGTTGATTTCTATGGTAAATTAGTAGCCCCATGGATTCTATGGTTTATAGTACACTCTCATCAGCTGTCAGTGATTGGACTTGGAACTTGAAATTTGACAAAATCCATTGGTCACAGAGAGCGCGAGAGGGTTGAAAGAAAAGTACTAAAAACCATTGTAGGCAACTTCAACTTCTTGATGTGGAAGATGAAGATGATGATATTGACATAAATCCCACCTTGAATTCCCCCTTTTCTCTAAGGGCTCAGGTTTCATGTCAAAACTTCATGGATACACATCTACAGTATATCTCACTAGAATCCCAGCAAAAACAACACCACATCGGGAAGCCATTTGACTTACAGCAAATCTGTGGGGAATCGTCCCTAATACCCGAACAGCCTTCTTGGAATTTGGTGTAACAAAAATGTACCCTCCTAATTTAACATGGTTCACCTGAAAATGGCACCCTGGAATTGGAGATTCCGAACTTGGAAAGCATCATTTTGAGGTTCCATGTTTAACTTGGGGAGGGTAACTCACTAAAAATTCTGCTTCAAACCTTTATTTCCCGGGCGGAATTCCACCTTTCGCAGTTTTGACGTATTTGGGTTGAGGATATCTCGGCTCTGTGCCCCCCCTTGGGGGCCTTGACAGGTGCTACGACCATGTTGGGTCTTCATGATTTTCTTCCTTTATCTTCTGTCAGTGCAAGGGATTTGGAGGTGGAAAAATAAATTATCGGAAGAACAAATCTTGCAAACATTGGCGGATTTTTTTGGGAGAAAAGATCTTGGAGTTAAAAAAACAAAGGATCCTGAAAAAAATAATGTATCTATAGGTAGTTTTCAAATACCCTCCCTGAAACTAACATTGCACCTGAAAGTGGATGGTTGGAAGACAAGTTTCCTTTTGGAATGGATTCCTGGCAGGTGCGAACTGTTAGTTTGAGGGAGGTTAGTTGTTTGATGTTCACCCCGAAAACTGGGGAAGAAGTCATAGTTTTCAGATGGGTTGACACGAAAGAAACTAAACAAGTAGGATTTTTAGCAAAGGGATCTAAGGTCTACCAAGTGACAAGAGCAGAGTTTTTGTTTCTTGAAAAAATGTTCGTCAGACATGAAGTGATGCGATTCCCTTGGTGGTTTTGCAACTTCTGGGAGACTCTCTGAGTACTCAGGCAGGAGTTTTGAGGATTAACGATTTTCTTCTGCTTGTTTAACCGATGCTTAACTGCCTGGTGCGTGTCAGTGATGGGCTAAATGAGCAGCCAAGATGAAGATACTTTTCCATGGGTAAGATGTTGAAGGCTTTACTGTAAGCCCCGAAAAACATCCTGGAAGTTTGACAGTGAGTTTCCAGTGGAAAATGTAGAGAACAATTAGTTTTCGGGGGGTGTAGAGCAGAGTCTAATAACATTTATTGGGAAGTATTGCAATCTCACAGCATGTTTTTCATTGGCTTGTCTACAGGGTGGTGCCTCAACAGAACGCGAGATCCTTCACATTTCGGTGGAGCAACCTGAGCATGTGTCATGGCTACCATTTTTGTGCCATTCGCTGAAGTGATCTGACAGTTTGAGCCACCGGAAGAGATTTGAGTCATAGAAGTGTTTTCGTGAGATTTGTTTGCCCAGGAAGTCGAAGTCGACCAAACGAATTGCCCATTGGTAGGGAATCCTTTAATTACATGGATCATCCTAAAGACCACTTTGTTTGGCCGACTGGACTCCCAGGGTTTGGAGAACTTCCACAAAATGATTCTTACAGCTTGTTTTTCATTGTTGCTGATGAAGGGTTGATTTGATGCTTGTGAAGGACCTGTTTGAATTGTGAAGTGATCATGTTGTAGCATGATGGCGTGAAAAAATACCAAGGATCATGTTGATCAATGATGGATAGGCCAAGATTTTCCCACAGTTTCAACAATGTTCAAAGAGAAGTGGATGGAAACATTTCAACTACCATTTGTTAATTTGCAGGTGCTTCATATTTTTTTTAAGTGGTAAATTTCCGGGCATGTAAGGAAATTCAGAAAAGGTACCAGCAGTCAATGTTGCAACTCTTCGGCCACTGGCGAGAGTGGACCCCGGGACCCCACAAATGTTATGACTTCATGAACATATCTTTCAAGAGTGAAGCCAAATAGTGGCAAAACCATTGCAAACCCATCAGAAGTAGGGTATCTCCAATGATTTCTGGGTTTGAGGTTGGGTTTTTGTTGAATGATGTCTGTTTATTTGGGGTGAAATCCTTTACAGTCAGCCCGGCTGCAAAAACATGTGTCGTCATTAACCTTCCATGCGTTGAAAAGAAGATGAAATCATGAAAGCCCCAAGAATCCAGGCGCTTGGGAAAATGCATGATTTTTACAGGAATCCCAACTTATCAACTGGTTGGTGGTTTCAATGATTTTTTACTTTCAATCATACTTAGGGGAAATGATCCATTTTGACTAATATTACTGTAAATATATATATATATATGTGTTCCAATTGGATTGAAACCACCAACTTACAAACAGTTGAAAATCTCCCAGAAACTTTCATGGTACCATCAAATCCCCCCTGGGCAGCCTAATCTCCCGCGGGGCTCAGGTGAATTTGGGTCTTTTAGATTGGTGCTTTTGGCGTGGAAGGATGGTACACCAAGAGGCTGGGCTTGTGAACTAAAAATCATGTATGACCCTGCGACTGTATGATCATTATATATCGTTATGTTTATTTTGAGAGATGTGCAGGAAGTAAGTATAGATGCATAATATGTGTATAATCTAGTATATCCTGAGCAAACTGTGGATTAAAGAATTCATTAGATACGCCAATACTTGCCGTGTTCATGTTTGGCTCTCAGGTTTGTCCCCTCCAAAAAAAGATCCCTTTTTTGAAATGATAGGATGGTATACAATGTCTGTCCTCAGCACCCTTGCTGACCACCTCGCAGGCCTGTCCCTCTTGCGGTGCCTCCGCGAGTACCGAAAAACCCAACGGTGCCAGGGGGCGATGTCATGAGATGGTTGCAGTGTTCAAAACACTGGTTGGTTGTTTTATGTGTAGAGGATTATACTACCTTATATGGGGATTGCAAATAAGCCAATCTAAGGATCTCTATGAACCAATCAGGATTTCATGGAATGTTGGCCCAGGGTTTTGTTTCCGATGGTGGAAGGTGAAGAGATGACAAGATCAGCTTTGCAATTGACAAGGACCGATTTGGATACAAACCCATGGGTGTCTCCAGACGGTCCTTGGTATTGCTGTGTGTTTTTTGTGTGTGGATTTTCAGGGAGCCATTTTTGTTTAAAGGAATTCAAAGATGAAGATGACATCACCAGTTGTTAGCCGAAACAAAACAGATCTCCACAACATTCAACAACTGTAAGCAGTGATATTCGGGGAGTGACATAGAATGAAGGGAGTTTAAATCGACGTTGAAGGTTCGAAAGATGAGATTGTTTCACCCGTAAACATGGCCCCATTGAAGAGTTATCAGGTACCATCCACCAAAAAACATTTAAAGCTTATAGTATATAGTCTCCTCAAACAACCAGAACTTTAAGGTTTTTCACTGTTTATGTTTGTTGTAAAGGGTTAGAGCACATGATATTTGGGTGAATCAATAATATACTGATTTGTCTGAACAAGCCGAAATACACTCGATGAAGGACTTTAGAGATATGTAAAGATCTGTTAAGGTTGTTTTGTCTAGGGATTTTTCTAGAGATTTGTCCTTCGTATTCAACCAGTTTTTCCGAAATACTGCTCAGTATGGTTCACCCAGAATGATGTCATGCATTTGTTTCCAAAGTTTTGGATAATTCAATGAACTTCAACAAATTGGATACCTTTCTTAGCACCACATTTGGAGACTGGTGGAAAAATTGTACCACCCAAAGTCAACGCAATTCATCTCTCCAAACTGACTGTGGCTTGTTAGTGAATGATCATCTATAGCTCAGCTTTGGATGGTGTTCCTTCACACTCACCAAGATACGACATGATGTTTGACAGCTATAGTTGCATGCAGGGATTGGAACCATGCAGATTCATGTTGAGGCAAGGTTTTTCGTGTTTCAAGCATTTCCGAACATTCCGGACAGGTTTTTGTTTCCAGCATGATATCTGACGAAGAGATGCCGTTTGTTGTACATGTGTTGTATGTTCATCACAAATGTCATCTCCCCCAAAAAAATCCAGAGAACATTGGCTGGCTGACAACTCTAGAGACTCTAGATTTTTCTGTCATTATAGAAGAAGCTTACTTCCTCCCTACATTGGGGATTGTCAGGATTGCATTGCTTAGCTATGTTGGGAATTATAATGATGAGCTATTATATTTGTAATTTGTATATACATATATATTTACATTTACATATGTATATATGCAACCCCATTAACCAACCAGTAAAATGGAATGTCATAACGGTTTGGAACCCCCGCACAGTTTTTCTCGGAAAACAAAAACAGAACTGTGGCACACTCCTCCTCAAAAGCCGCCTGCGGGGGTAAATCTGACCAGGATCCGAGTGAAAGGCAAGGGTTTCTTGAAACACATGGTGCGCCGCATCGTTGGATTGTTGGTGGAGGCCATATCATCAGACAATGAAAGAAACCGAGAAACTGTTTTTGATGGGATTATTGGGAGGGGATGGAGCAAGGATGAATGTGATGGAGGGAGGGAGCTAATTTTTGTGGAAGAACATTGCAGATGGGTTTTATTCATGCTATTTACCGTTGATTCTTTTGTGCCTTGCAGTTGTGCGTGTGTGTATCCTCAAAGTGCTTCTGTTTCAAAACAGCCTCCATTGTTGTACGTCCAGAGAGAACCAAATCTCTTCTTTTTTTTTTTCGGGGATGCATCATCTTGCAATATGCCAATGTTACGCATGCATCAAACTAATGTCCTCTAGGTTGCTAGACTACAACAACCTTAGATTTTTGCAACTAAAGCAATTTTGAATCCCTTCACAAACAGAACCCCCAACACCTTCAAAAACCTCAAGGTTGGAACCGGTGTCCGTGCACCCTGGGCTACCTTCGATGAAGCTCATGCCATGCCTTTGGATGCAAGGCCGGCCAAAGCGCCAGCACATGGCTTGTGGCTCGAAGAGGTGGTATCTTGGGCTATTCTAGTCAAAAAACATGTTACCTTAGCTGGGAAGGATATCACATACTCATACTCCCAAATCTCCCAACCTGGGGGAAAAGCCGGAAAATCATGAAAAGTTTTCAAAAGTGTCGGCTGGTATCGGGGATACAAAAGAAATAGTTTTCGGGGGGAAAGGCACTTCCTGGCATAACCATTGGAAACCCAACAAGTAATGAGTCCTGAGGGATTGTTTTTGCAAATGTTCTTTTGCAAATTTCCTTTTGGGTGACAGTTGATGCTAAGAGTTTCGTGTTTCTGGTGCGTTTGCGTACACTCCCGGAAACTTAGAAACCAATATGGCTTGTTTTTGATAGAAAATATCTCTTCAACAATGGAAGTTTGACGAATGGAAATCATTTTTCTAACATATGGCAATCTTTGGTATCCAATCTAAACTTCAAGGGGGTAACCAAGAAGGTACTGTTTGAAGTACAGGTGTACCAATCTTATCAAGTTGATATTTCCACCTTGGTTGATGATTCATCACCTTCTTTGGGATGAAAGTTGGCGGTTGAAATCCTCAGCTTGGGGGATCATTGTTAAGCAACCAGCCTTTAATTTCTTGAGGGATTGCAGTTGGTTTCAAAAACATCATCATGAAGATAACCCTCCCTGAAACTAACGTAGCACCTGAAAATAGACCCCTGGAAAAGGAGATTCGTATTGGAAACCACCATTTTTAGGGGGTATGGGAGTGAAATTGACATGAAATAATGAGTTCTAATATAACCGTTAAGTTATATGTGAATTATAAAAGATCCCTGTGAAAAGCAAGCATAATTTTTCATGGTGAAACAGTATATTGATGGGTTGTTTTTCGTTGCAAGCCGGAAAAATCCAATGAATACAGTATCTTCCCCATACCATCCATGTATAGTATATGTACCTACATTTACCATAAAAATCAATCAAATGTAGGTAAATATAGTATACAATACATGGATGGTATGGGTTCTATAGTTCTATACATATCAAGTTCGTTGGACCGAGGTGGTCCAATCCGTCACTAGAAGTTCACCTACCGAAGCACCCGTTCTTCTTTGGAACTGGGAAAACCTGATGGAAAAAGACGGAAAATAAACGGCAGAATTGTTCGCCTAAAAATCACCAGGAACATTGAAAAAGGAAAATCTGAACCAAACCAAAACGTGTTGTTGGGTTTCAAATGTCAATTTTTCCGGGTGTAACAAGAGCAACCTAGAATTAGGATTTGTGGATAGATGGGCATTTTTGGTTTGTGCCACACATTAAAAACGAATGATCAAACCTCCTAGTTGGTTTGCGAATCAAACAAAAAATCCTACAGTGACCTGGGCAAGATGTGGGGTATCTTTTTTTTGGATTCAGCCCGGTCAGCTGGGGCCCGTTCCACACCAGTGATGCATTTTTTGTTTTTGAAGGCAGATTTATGGGTGTTTCCAAAAATAGGGGTACCCCAAAATGGATGGTTTATAATGGAAAACCCTATTAAAATGGATGATTTGGGGGTACCACTATTTTCGGAAACACCCTTATGGAGATTTGTTTTGATGCCTCCTGGACCCTAACGTTTTTGCCGTTCCACGCCAGTTATATACATGTTTCAACGGCCAAGGAACTTGATGAATGTGCTCCACGAACACAGCAGTTGATGGCGACAAAGCAAAAAAAGGGCGTAGCCTGCAGCCGTGTCCAAGAGTTGTGCAGGTAAAAATAGGTGGTGGTTTCAAATATTTGTTATTTTCACCCCTACCTGGGGAAATGATCCAATTTGACTAATATTTTTCAAATGGGTTGAAACCACCAACCAGATAAACATGCCAACGAACAATTGAAATCACATTCCAGCCCAGTTTCATCTCGCAAATTTTCTAAGGAAGGATTTTTTTTTCAAGAAATCTTATCCCCAAAAAATTCCCAGAAGCTTTTTGTTGGTTTAAACCCTCACAAGTGATGTTTATTCATAGACATTTCCGTCCCAAAAAAAATTGATCTTCAGGTCGCGACAGTTGAGAGGTGTTGCCAACCCCAATCTTTCTGGATTTCATGCCCCAAGGTGGTAGGGAAGTTGGGCTTCATTTGTACGGAAAGCCCAGAAAAATGGCGATGGCCGATGGTCTCCCCCGGTGGAGTTCCCAATGCGGGTCAAAATACCATGGCAAAAAAACAGTTTCCCAAAAGAAGGTTAGGTGTTCGTATTTTGGGTTTATGTTTATAAACTTCAAAAATCTTCAAAACAAACGCATAACAAGAGCCAAAGTACCCATCATTTTGCAGTATTTGTGTGGCAAAGTAGAAGGAACTTGGAACCATCGCTTGGTAATAAACACCCTGGCCCTAAATCATCAGGGGAATTCCTCGGTGATCGACACCATTCATCAAGCAGTCGCTGACTGAATCTGTACAAAAGATTATTCGTCATTAATTCAGGTCTGGTTACTTAGCTCAACCATCTCTGTGGGATTTTTTTTGCCCACCAGTCTCCCGTTACAGTTGGGGTTGAATGGCCATTTTAAACAAGAAGACTATGACTATGAGTTGGGGCAAGAATTGACTCTGAGTGGAGATCATTTAGAAGTTGTTTGCTACATTCCAGGTCGGAGTCGTGTCGAAGCTTTCTGAATTTTTCACCACAGTTAGAGTGACAGATGCAATGAAGTTTCTCAGATGAACCTCTATAAGGCAAGCGGTAGATTCTTCGATATTAAAAGATCAGGGACCATCGACCCTATGATATTGGATTCCGTATTGGTCAGGACAAAAATCCATGCAACAGTTGATACTTGTAGATAGTTTATTCTTGACAAAACAGGAGTTATTAAATTGGACATCCGGGGGTGGATCAAACAAGCAGCAAATCTATGGTGTTATTGCGGGATTTCCACCAAAAAACGTGCACAAAGTTTGGGTTGGAAACCTGATGACCCCTGCAACAGCTGTTTTTTTCTACTCGCAACGTTTGGGGTTACCCCGGTTCTAACCCCCTTTTTTCGGTTGGGAAACGGGTTGAGGAGTTCATGAGTACATATTTCCACCATGAAGATCCCAAACTAGTCCCCATGTTTTTGTTGTCTTCATAACAAGTTGAAACCCACGGTTTATGGAAGAAATCCCAAACAACCACCTAGGATGCATAAAGCCCTGTGAATAATGGGGATAAACTACCAACCTCAACTGGTTAGCAGGATTTCTGAACCATCAACAGTATCAACAAAACTCGTGTCAGGTGTCTTGGGTTTTCTTTATGTTCCTGACTATGGTGGAGATGAAGTTGGTTGCAGCCAGCGATTAGACTTTTGGTTCTTGGGTACCTTGGCAGAAAGTTGTTGTTGTTGTTGTTGTTGTTGTTGTTGTTGTTGTTGTTGCGGTTGTTGTTGGTGCTGTTGTGGTTGTAATTGGTTTTGTGGTTTTGGTGCTGGTGTCCTTTCATTACGTACAAACTAATTGGGGATTACATTCTTTTCCCTAGCATCCATACTGGACATATGGCAGCCGCCATGGACCGACGAGGTGCAAAGGATGTTGGGTTTAAGCTCGGTCGATTGCAGCAAAATCCAGAGGAAAAAGATCTTGAGCAGTGCTCAAAACACTGATTGCTTGTTTGATAGTGGGGGGTTATACTACCCAATTTTATGGGGATTATAATAAGAATATAATAAGATTTAATAAGCCAATATAAGGATCCTCAATAAACCAATCAGGAGTCAATGGAATGTCATGTCAGGGCTTTGTTTTGCTCATCTTGAACATTGATAATTATACTACTCCTGGGATAATGCCTGAGGTTTTTGCCCCATCGTGTCTAGCAACCACCTTCGGACCCGCCCATGATGAACCGCACTTCTCCCAAGGTAATTGGTCATTTAGCTGTCTGGGTAGCCAAGAGATGGATTTTGGACATGGGTTTGGGTTGAAAGCAGGGCATGGAAAGGATGGAGTTAATGACTGTTATTAAAATAATGCCCTTTGATTTCAAAATAATCTGAAAATTCGCCTGTACAACTGGCAAGATTTTGAGTTTGACTTCGGTATTTACCCTCAAAAGTCGACTGACTTTTGAGGAAACACCTTGGGGAAAACAACATGGATGGTTGGTGACGGAAGTGATGGGCGGTGGACTCCGAGTCCATCGTTTCTGTTTCAGTCATTTTGCCGCCTGCCTTTCGTGTTAACTTGATGTACAAAAGATATCGAATCATTGTGACTAATGAATATCTTTCAAATAGGGTTCAGAGCACCACCTATACAAAATAGTTTACAAGTAGAACACATACTTCAAGAATGCATATTATGGCTGGCCATTTAGTTGCATTGCATTGCTTCGTCCCTTGAACTCGCACAACAAGCTCGGACAAAGAACTTTCCGAATCAGTCTTTCCCAAGTCATTTTCTATAGGATCAGTGTCGCAGTGTCGATTGTCAGCTGCACCAACAAAATTCCTGGTAGGTTTTACACCCCAACTGCAAGAAATCAACCTAAATCTCAGCATGTCCATACCACAGGAGTTGTTAAATTACCTATTTTTTGGGGGGGGATCAAACAAACAATGCATGTAGTACTAATTTTGACTGTCCCTTTTCCCTTATAATAGTGCCCTGAAGTTTGGGTTGGTAACAAAAATGACCCCCGGGTTAGCATTTCCCACCTTTCCAACAAACTTCTGATTTCCATCCCTGAAAAAAACGGGGGATTTCGGGACTCCGGACCGCCATCCATCCCCTGGCGACCCGAGGTCTTAAGCTGAATGTTCCACGGAAGTTACGTTTGCAACTCTTCTTGGCTTCTGTGAAGGGGTACCTTGGGATGACGACTTTCTATCTTTTTGGGATTGATATGGTGGATTGATGGAGGATGATGGAGGTGGAGGTGTTATTGGTTGTTTGTTTGGTTGTTTGGTTGGTTGGTTGCTTCTTCTTCCTGCTGCTATTCTCAGGGCTTGGGGAGAGAGGGGCGTTTTTTGTGTCGATAAATTGTGTGTTTTTTTGGTTGCTGGCTGGATTTTCAGTTGGTAAACATGCTGCTGTGATCAGTAAATCTGAGGCCTTTCTTGATTTCGGGTCTCTTGGGCATCTTGAAGAAGACCTTCTTGCCGCCGCTCAGCGAAGCCAATACGCCAAGCCGCCAAAGATCCACATCAACAATGGCAGTTTTAGTGGCCAATTCTTCGGAAAATGATACCATGTTTTTTTGCAAAACATCTACATCTAGTGTTCAAGTATATGTCTTCATTGATATCACAACCTGGTAAAGTGATGGCATGATTTCGTTGAGGCTGTGTAGAGTTTTGTTTTTTTTGATGGGTTCTTAGGCATAAACTAATTAGCCAAGCACTGGATTTTTGGGCAAGGCCTTTGTAAAGCCAAATTGTCCAAGTTCGTGGGTTGTTGACAGAAACTTTATACCCTCCCTGAAACTAACAGCTCGCCCATGAAAATCCTCATCTTGTCTGGTAAATACCATCAAAATGGTGGATTTTTCATGGCCATGTTAATTTACAGGAGTGTGATATGTTTGTTTTTTTTCAAGAACTTGTGGGCAAAATGCGTTGGTTGACAAGTGTTGGAAGTTTTATTCATATTATACCCGGTTACCCGGGTGGTGGTTTCACAGTTTTTTAATGTTCAACCCGAAAATGGGGGAAATGATCCATTTTGACGAGCACATTTTTTTCAAATGGGTTGCTTCAACCACCAACTATAGACACTCATGTCCTATCCTTCCGGTGAGTTGGGAACCTTTGCTTTTCAGTTTAAACGCTCGTGCTTCAACCCCAAAGGATCTTACTCGAGAAGTTGAGATCGATGGAGACGACGAATCTGCTCTTCCAATGTATCATCAGGCCTGGCGGCCAGACCCTGGTGGCTCATAGGGCTTTGGCACTGGACAAATCATGAGCCGGATGCTCCATGTATGGTATATTTACCTACCTTTGGCTTAAATTGATGGTAAATGTAGGTATACATATTTTAAAGTCCCATGGAGCATCTGGGTGAGCCAAATTTCAAAATTCGCACTGTTGAAATTCAAAATATGACATCTGGTGAATGGCATTGGATTTGCTGGTCGGATTATTTTTGGCATGAAGGAAACAAAATAACACAGCTGAACCGGGAGGTTAGTTGGAATTACCCCCCAAACAAAAGAATGAGATGTTGCACTTGGTAACTGAAGACATTAAAAGCACGGATGGACATCAGTCACCTTTAGGCAAGCTATGTGCATTTAATGTCTGTTTCGGAAACCCAGCGTCACTTCACTTAGGCAGATGTTTTGAAAATTGAATGCACTGGAAGAAGCTCCGAACTTGGAGAACAGATTTGAAGGTTTTCAATCAACTTTCAACTTCAATCCACATGTGTGAAATTCAGATAGGGAAACTCCCTGCGATAGGTGTAGGAACTTCATATATTCCATGTTTGTTGAAAGGTTTGTTTATGTATTTCTTGAGATTTCTATAAGCTTCATGTGCTGTAGGTCTAGGATATACATATATACGCGCAATTATAGATCTGACATATATTGATGCTGTTTTGAAATACCTATAATTCTGTATTTCCAAAGTATTCACTTTTCAACTAAATCCAAAAAAGTATCATCAGCAATATCCAAATTTCCAAAAAATACTTTCCAACTATCGAACTGTTCCAACTATTTCTGGGTGGTGGTTTCACATATTGTTTTAAATCTTCACCCCGAAAATTGAGAAAGATGAACCCATTTTGACTTGCGCATATGTTTCAGGGGGTTGGTTCAACCACCAACAGAAGAACCTTTCCCTCGTTACAGGTGCTCTATCGCCTGCCAACTATTTCTGGGTGGTGGCAACTCAAATATTTATTTGAAATGTTCACCCCGAAAATTGGGAAAGATGAACCCATTTTGACTTGCGCATATGTTTCAACAGGGGGTTGGTTCAACCCACCAACAGAAGAACCTTTCCCTCGTTACAGGTGCTCTATCGCCTGNGAAAGATGAACCCATTTTGACTTGCGCATATGTTTCAACAGGGGGTTGGTTCAACCCACCAACAGAAGAACCTTTCCCTCGTTACAGGTGCTCTATCGCCTGCCAACTATTTCTGGGTGGTGGCAACTCAAATTTTTGTGTTCACCCCGAAAATTGGGAAAGATGAACCCATTTTGACTTGCGCATATGTTTCAACAGGGGGTTGGTTCAACCCACCAACAGAAGAACCTTTCCCTCGTTACAGGTGCTCTATCGCCTGCGTGAGGTTGGATATGGTATCGTGTAGTTAGGGGTAAGGGCTTGGGGATGGAGATGTTTGTTGTTTGGGGGGGTTGCTAATAGATTGGTTAGGGTGGGAAAAAAAACATTGAATACATGTGGAGAAGGAAGATATGTTTGTTGGAATCTGAGATGAGAATTCTGGAAAAATTACCTCTTTGCGGCAGTTTTTGTTGTGCTGTGGTGTTGTTTGTTGTTACCTTGCAACGGAAGTGAATGGAGACTTCAATTCGAAGATTGATTGCTTGGTTTTTTGCGCTGAGTTTCGGACATGTAGACAGGGGGTGGAGGTTTCGTTTCTCATGATTTTTTGTTGTATAGGTTCTATATTCAACTTGTTCTATCTGACATCAGCGATTCTTCCCACGTCAAGTCATTCCAAGATTCTTTCGGCACACTCTTGGAACAGAATCCAATCTCTTTACCAACAGACAACAACAACCAAGGGATTGGCTTTTATAGATTTGCCGACTTGTATGGAATTGTATTCTATACGGGGTAAGTTCGAATTGATGGTTCACTGATCTTCCCAGGTTTTTCTATAACTATAGCCATCATTTTTGCACCTATGCAAATGACTTTGCTCCATTCATCCTGACGCCCAGTCAGGCTGCTGCTGTTGATTTTGTACTTTGACTGGCATGCACGAGGTACGATACAAAATCAGCAGTTGACTTTTCGATGGGAATCTGTGGGACACGAGTTACCCCGGATGTCTGTAGTGGACAGTGAAGTTGTTGCTGTTTGGATAAAAGTTCTACAAAAATCGAATGTGTACATTCTGGTGGCTAGATTTGTTGATGGAAGGATCTCATAGGTATAGTGCTCGAATCTATTATATACAGTAAGGCTTACACATGCCTGGGATGCACTGCGTTTATCGAAAACTTGCAGCTTTGAGCACTGGAAAATCATCACTGAGGGTCAAGACCTATAAAGTCTTCTGTGGGCCGGGTGAAAATTGTTTACAGTATTTTTTTTTTTCACTTCTAGCGGTTGCAAAGATTTTGTACTTTACCATCGTTTACTCTACTTGGGGAATGATCCCATTTGTTTAGTATGTCTAAAATCCGTTGCAACTTCCAACTGATCTTGTTTTATACTCTCCGATGGACAAATCGCTATTCTCACATGTCCAAACCATATCTTTTGCAGAAACACGTTAAACTGGTGATTTATGTTCTTTCCTTTAAAAAAACACGCCTTGGACATAGAGAAACTGCAAACCTTTTTTTGTGGCGCCAGACAGTGGTGCTGCAGCATCCCTGGGTGCTTTGCCGCGACTGGGTGATGGTGCCAGCCTTCCATGGAAAGAGGCATTGAAGGAAGGGCAACGACGACCATTTGCGCCTTTGGAGGTTGGGTTTAGGGAGGTTTGTATGGAGATGGACCAGTTTGCATTTGATGGCGCATTAGGAATGGGTGATGGTTGTTGCACTTTTAGATATGAAAAGGTGCTAATATGAGTAAAATTTGAGGATAGATTTGAGAGGAGTGGGGAAACTAATGAACGGTTTTTTGTAGATGTGGACAAGCATTTATTATATATATTCTTGAGCTATAGGAAGGGAAGCCATAGATGAATTTTCTGCAAAGATATCCAAGAGGCTGAAAATATTATGAACCTCAGATTCGCCATGGTATTGGAGGGAGATGTTTTGCGTTCGGATGATTTTTGAAATCCTTACAGTGGCATATTGGTGATTATGTAAGATATATATATATACGCTTGTAATGTACTTTTGTTCAGCATTTCTGCAGTGTGTCTTCCATAAAGGCCACCAGGATCATGACATATATGAAGTCACCATGAATTTATCGATTAAAATATCCTTTTTTTTAGGGGAGTTCCTGGTACTATCAAAAAGCCCTGACATGTTTGGCTGAAAAAATGAGATATGCCACTCTTCATATATGAAATGCACATGCACATGTAATTGTATGTAGGATGTTGCTGTAAATAGCTTTTCCAAGCGATGTGCATATTTCCAAAATATGTGCATGAAATTTGCAATTTTTGCAATACCATTCCTGCACATGTTTGTTCATGACTTTGGAACAAAAAAACCAACCAACTCTGGGGTGTTAAACAAAAACCAACGGCTACACCTTAAATCTTTGGAACTAAGAAAACAACTAAAACAAGCTGTAAAAATCATAGCTAGTTGGTGGTTTGGAATATTGTGTTTACGTTTCACCCCTACTTGACAAAATGATCCAATTTGCCTTGTGCATATTTTTCAAATGGGTTGGTTCAACCACCAAACCCTAGGAGTCAGTGGAATTGTTGCTGCATTTCCTTTGGGTCTCTTGCTTTGTGGTGGTCTATCCGTTTCTCGGTTTTTGTGGGGGAAATGGCGAAACAAATTGGAGAAGTGATGCCAAAAAGAAAAATAGCAATGGTAGATACGACCCAGCCTGAAAGTAGCCGGGTTAAGCTCTGAACATCAATGGTTGGAAGATGTTTGTTTTGTTTCTGAGGCGGGGGGGTGGCTTATTTTGAGTTGTTTTCGCTGTTGGTTGCAGGAAGTGTCGGATTTTGTTGAAGGGGATAAGTTTTGGATATCCTCGTAGAAGGAGTGTAACAGGCAAAAAAGTCAGGATCCATAGTGACCGACCAATATAACAGAATGTAAGTAGTAGTGGTATTGAACACTGATCATTGGGAGAGAGACATTGATTGCATGTCCCTCTTTTTTGTGTGACGGCAACGATTTCCCACACCATGTGGTATGCACCTGTGCTCCAAGATTTCTCCAAAATTGCACTCTGAATTCCAGTTATATGTAGGTGATCCAGTACACTTGAAGACATCTCTTTGTTGCAGTCAAAACATATCATTCGTTTGACGGTCAAAATGATACCCTCCCAAAGTTCAACATGGGAACCTGAAACTGGCAGCCAGGAATAGGAGATCCCTTTTGGAAACCATCATTTTTTCGGGTTTTTTTGTGTTGAACTTTGTGGGTGTACACATGCATTTCTTCAAGAAACGAGACTCGAATCTGACCATGGATTCCTCGATTCTGCCGAGGTTGGGAGGGCTTTTGGCATTTGCCAATCAGGCGCAAACCGGAACCAGTGAGCAGCTTTCTGGTGTTACAGCCCGATGCTGTTGAGGATATCATACACTCCGGGATCAACTACTGTAACATAGCTAGCTGGAAAATGGGCCATGAATGAAGATGTAGATATTTCCTCTTGAAAATGGGGGATATTCTCTTGCTCTGTTAGTTTACCAGACGGTAAATTTGATAGAATCCTGCTAAAGAGTTATGGAGAATGTCATCCAAGTGGTCAGAGGGTTTTACAGATACAGGTCTTGGATGTTCTTTCATCAGCAAGATATGGAGTTGGACCTCACTATTAAGGGCGCACTTCAACAGGAAATTCCACGGAGTTTGATTATATTTACTTATGAGACAGATTTAGAAGTCCCAAAACAGAAGGTTTTCATAGGAGGTACCATCTATATACATCAAATTGGTGGTACCCAAGCTTTTGGTACCGGATCTTCATGAAGGAAAATGGTGGGTAAATATATGTAGACATATGCAACAACATATTACAATGAAATAATCTTTGGGTAAACAAAGTGCAAACAATTGTCAAGGCATGTTACCTTGGTTCTTGGGATTCTGCCCTAGAATTTTGAATCATCCGAAATTGGGGAACTGAAAAAAAATTATTCGACCCTCCAATATAGCACCTACCAAGACTAAATAGAGTTCCAAGTATTTGGGCAATTCCTTTTTTCTCAATTCTCAGAAGATTTTAAAAAGACATATCCAAAGATATCGGATTTTTTGCTTCGAATACCTATTCAACATCTACCCCCACACCCAGGACGCTGGCTTGTCACCACCAGGATGACATGACATTTTTAGGCGACCTGGAATCCTTACATATCCCTATCTAAACCTTATTTTTTTTCTACTCTTATTGTCAACTAATGGTTAATTAGTTAATTGTTGGTTTGGGTTGGTGGCCTAGGAATCCCTTCTGAAAGGGATTGTTACTTAGGGATCCGGGATACCGATCCCAAACCACCGGGCCCCAAAACGTAACAGTTAACCACTAGAGGATATTGGCCCCAAGAAACGTAGAGACTCCTGCATACATCGTAGGAAACGAATTGACATGGAGAGACCTACGGGTTGAAAAAAAACATGGTACACCCCAGAAGATTAACAACCCGAACCAGAAAATGATGCTTTGGAAGATGGGAATTTCCTGGATTCCAGGGGGGGAAAACTCTCACAAATTCCAGCCGTTCATTTTCCCTTGGTGTCCTGTGGGCATTTTGGATGGGAGGTAGGGTAGATCCCATCCTCCATTTCTCCATGGCCTTGGTACTTGGAGGAGAAAGGGCCCCACGACCTGGATAGGTGGTTTCCATGACCTCGTTATGGCTTTGCACCTACAGGAAAGCAGATGATTCCCAACTCCTTTGTTACTTATGAGACCTCCTCGGACTCCAAAACACTTCTTGGCTTCTTTCCTGGATTTTTTCAGTGTTCGTCCCCTAAGGATCGGGTAAGGATCGCCCCTTCCAAATTGGCCGTTTCATAGCTTATAAATGGGGGTGTGTGTGGTTATATCCTAACTACTTCTACTAACCACCTGGCATTTTGCCGAAAAGGTGCCTCTCAACCCAAACGTTTCTTCGAGGCTTTGGAGCTGCGTTGTGATACCATAAAGCTCCTGGCAGCACGGCGTCGGCCTTGGCCGCGTAGTGTTGGGAGTGCTGAGAAGGCAGCGATGGGTTGAGCACCCTTGGAGCTTAACGGCTGGTTCACCTACAAATCACCAAAAATTGGAAACCAAACCTCTTTGATTATGTTCCATGTACTGTTGATGGTTCAGAAATCCGGTAGACTCACCAGTTGAGGTTGGTAGTTTTATCACATTATTTACATGTATTAACAAGGTTTGATACACCTCACGGTGGTTGTTGCTGGGATTTCAGCCATCAACAGTAGTTACAAGGGTGTATTCGGCTTACCCTCCCTGAAACTAACAGCAAGTTCGCCCCTGAGAATAGGCCTTTTGCCCCAAAAGGAAAGGATCGTATTTCAACCATCCATTTCCCGGTGCGAACTGTTAGTTTCAGGGAGGGTACTTGCTGAACGCTGGGAGTGCTTCCAACTTTTTTGGGGAATGGGAAAAAACCCTACAAATATAAACAGCTTTTTCCAGGGTGAACTTCAGCAGGTAAAACTAGATGTCACTCTGTGATATACTAGACTAGAAGACTTGAAAATTATGTTGATCGCCTATATTTGGATGATGTTGGATGATCACCTACTACTTATTGATATATACTATGTTTGTTTGGATGATCTTTTTACTATTGAATTGCGTTGAAGGTGACCCGTACGGCCCGTTTTCATTGTTTGAATCGGTTGCTTGAATCGTTGGGATCCAAGTTGCAAGTGGGTCCAAATGGCCCTGGGGATGACGTGAACGCTTGTCTTGTAGCGGAAGTATTAAAGCTTATGGCCAGTGTAGATTGAAACTGAATACCATGAAGATAAATCCTTCAACTTATACACAGCCGTTGATGCATATATGATATAATATCCTATATATATATATTATATGATATTTTTACATTTGGGTGGAGTCATATCTCTTTGGAGATCTAATCCATACAGATAAACTGTGGATAATTTGCAGTTCCCAAGTTCAAGTATTCATCCCCAGCCAGGACTGGGTTCCATCCTGCGCCCGGCGAATTGTCCGAGCCTGAATGAAAACGACTTGGCCGCAATGTTGAGTTTTTGCAACTATATACAAATAATGTTTGATATATGATTAAATACTTATATATATATATAATATCTATATCTGAAAGCAGCGCCCTGAGTGTCCCGTTTTTGGGGTGTCCTGTTTTTGCATGTTTTAAAGGGATGCACTCCAAGACTCTTCTGTCCATACAAGAAATTGCCAGATTCACTACCGAATGTGCGGTCCCAAAAACCAAAAACACAACACCACCGTCAGTTCTATAGATTCTGTAGATTCTAGAGTCTAGACAACTATGTCATTTGTTGTACGTTGTTGTGCACATGCCATGTGTTGAAGGCTCACTGCACTGCTCTCAGCTGACAGGATCAACTCTGAGACAGCACAAATTTTATCAAATTATTGACCGGACCCCAAATCCAAAACTCAGGATACACGGCAATTCACGCATCTAATCCGACAGAGTTTTCGATTTCGATTCAATTTCAACTGTTGGACTGTTCCACGGTCCACGCCATGAAGCAGCGGTGGCAGCAGGAGCGGGCAGCCTAAGCCTAACCGGGTAATTCGGAGACTCCGAAAGGAGGAGCAGTTCGTGATCCAGAAGACGCGTTTGTCCCACAAGGTTTTCGTTGACGATGCGATGATTGCGTTGCGCATTGAAGGTTTTGCCATGCTTGAGCTGATAGACTGTGCATGTTGATGAAATCAACAGGATTTGTTTTGCTCAAGTGACTCAAGTGGACTGGAATTTTCCTGCTGAAGACAGGCTCCATCGAGCAATCAGGCTGTGCGAGGAGAGGTTGGGCGAAGTGCAAGAACAGTATTTGAAGATGATGCAAGGAAACAGTGGCAACGAAGACGAAGATGTGAACATCCTTATGCAATTCACAGATTTCTTTGCAGCAGACCTCCGCCACGTCTCATTGCTGCATTGTGTTTTTGACCTTGCGCCGCATGCCACCGAAAATCTGTGCGCCCTTTGCACCTGAATGCCTTCTTTTCATGCACCTCATGTAGTCAGCAAACATACACTTCCAATCACCTTCCCCCTCCAAGCTGCTTCTCAGGTGCCTCACAGCCTCGTCACCGCCTCAACCTTATCCACCAGTCATTCCACTTCCATTTCCGTCCATAACTTGGACGAACCCTTTCTCATTGCACTGGAGTGTGGAGCGGCGTGCTGCGACAAACTCCGTGCGCTTTTCATGTGGTGGAACTATGTGCGTGTCCTACTCCAGGTGGCCAGCCTGTCTGTGTCAGGGCATCTCTTCGTTGTGTTACTGACACCACTGATCCAAACGTCCAGATTGTGACTGCTGAGACTGGTTCCGATCTTGCAACAAACATTGGTGCTGCCACTACCACCCACCGTTTGCCGTCTCCCGGACAAGCACACGGCGCTTTGGAAGTTCATGGGATAATGGAAGTGAGTCTTTACATACATATATATATATGTGTGTGTGTGTGTCATATGTGTCTGTGCCTGTAGCAGTTCAAGAAGAGCACAGAGGGGCCTATTGGCATATATAATTTTTTTATGTGATGATGAAAACAGCACTCAAGAATTATTTTCTTCCCAGAAAGCAGCACGCATTGTTGGAAAGAGATAGTTTTGGAAATGCTAAGAATCTGTGTTTTACAGTAAAAATTGTCACTGGGGACGCTGGTTTCTCATAAAAAATATATATATATATATTTTTTTGATTTGAATTCAAATATGTATTTAATAAAATTATATAAAATGTATATGTATTTACATATATATACCAGAACCCAAATCACCCTTGTTTTGATTGGAAACTGCCTTGTTTTGGGGGGGTGACCTTGAAAAAGAAAGGTCGTTGGGGCCCACAGCGCCCACCTAATACCTAGATGTTTGAACTTGGCCACATATTTGTATAGCAGTACAAATTTTGTTGTTTGCAGTAGATATGTTTGCAGCTATATGTCACTAGATTTGTTTGCAGTACGTATGTGTACGTATGTTTTTTCAAACATTCTCAGTGATTTTTAGCAAAGTGTATGTAGTAGGATTTTTTTGGTGATACTGTAGTCTTACAATGCTACCCTCCGTTTGGGGTGCATTTAGGGTGTGCGGAAAAAACCTTCAGAAATAATAATGTAGGGGAGGCTGTATGAAAGTTTCCCCCAGTCTATTGACGGTAACTTCTAAGTTGGGTACGTGTTTGGTTTGGTTGGATATTCCTACCAAAAGAAAAGAGTTTACACCCCAAGAAAAAGAACTAACATGGAACCCTGAAAAATAAGTCCTGGAAGAGGAGATTCATTTTGGAAACTGTTTTTTTCAGGTTCCAACCGTTAGTCTTCGAGGGAGTAATTAATCTCTTGGAGAGTGGTGAAATGCTTTATCAAATTCGCTCATTTGAGCTGGGGTGTTATCACCTCGGATGACCAACCCCAATGATTTAGGGAGGGAGGGAACGGGATGGGTCAGATGTCGAACTTGCAATTTGTTTGTGACCTTTTTTGCGGTGATGATTTTCGAATCATTACATTTTAGGTAAGGTATTTTCCGGACCGAAAGTCTGAAAATGTCTCTTTTGAACATGTTCAATTCAAGAACTTCCACAAGAGATAATTTAGACCTCATTAAAAAATGGAGTGTGTACCCTCATGATCCCAAGCATTGTCTCTTCCAATGGATCACTAACCTTTCGTTAGCACTTTCCAGGAAGATTCAATCACCCAGCCGGTGTCATCAATGTGCGCAGGAATATGTATATATACTAAGCTGCTGAAGATGCTACTGTCATCGATCGTTCAAACTGTCCTTCAATCGCAACAGGATGACTTTGAAATGTTGCATCTGTTTGATCTTGTCTCCTTCAACACGGCTCTCCATACATGAGCAATGGCAGGTCAGTGTTTTGTTTCTTTTAAATGGTTAGATTCTGTGAGTTTGCAACGCACATTTTGCCCATACAAGATCCATTTCAGCAATCTAAATGTCTCCTTGTTTTATACACAAAGCCGACGCAACTCCCGTCCCCGATGTGCAAATCTTACGCTGCAGGTTCATATTGCCATCGCTGGGAACCCCAAGAATTCGGGGAGCCGGCCACCAAAAATTCCTGCAAATTTGGAGGGGCCATTAAAAAAAGAAACAAGAAATGGTATGTGTAGCTAGTGGGGTCTCAACAAAATACCTAAATGCACCTAAATGGACCTAAGAATGGATGGTTGCAAAATGATTTGTTTCCTTTTGGCATGGCTTCCCGGCAGGTGCGATATAACTGTTAGTTTCAGGGGAGTGTACATGTTTTCCGGATGTGTGGCTTGTCTTCTGGAAAGGTCATGAACGTTCTGGTGCTGCTCTTGCCTTTTGCATTGGCCTCATCTGACTGTGGAGCAGTTCTCATCATCAAAAATCCCTGCTGCTCGGTCCGAAAGACTTGAGGTTTTGGGGGCAAACACCCGGTGGGTGTTGCGATATTTCAGGGAATTCGAGGTTGGTGGACATCGTGTTCTAAGAACGAAGAAGTTGTTGATTCTTGTGTCTTATCCTGCTGATGTTTTGAAATGAGGTTGAGAAGACGGACTGCTACTTCATAAGGATTCTTTTGATTGAGGTTTTATGTACAAGAATCCTTATTATCCAACCAGTACAATGGATCTTTGCAACATTATTTGAACACTATTCACATGGATGGTAGCGACAAAGAGCCATATCACACATCATCATTTCTAAAGCGGCATACTTCCATTTGTTCGGCCAAATTATAGTGATGGAACAGTTGATGTCACCATAGGGAATTCCAGCTAACTCAGGCATTAGTGGTTGGTGATATTGTTTACAGTATATACACATATATACACATGATATGTATATTTTTATATGTATATATCCATCACTCAGATCAGTTGACCATTATCAACCCAATAGATTTGGCGTTGTTGGTATCCAAGACCCACCAAGATTGTAATATGTATCATGGAAATATGCCCCCCCAATAAACCTTATTAAGGGGTTGTTAACCTCCATCATCCCCCAGTAAGGCCTTATTTTTACGGGGGGGGTTGGCATTGGGGGGGTACTATTGGATTTCAATGAACTCAGTTGCTGCAATGTTGAGGACAACAGCCTTGGAATCATGTCGATTCATCTGTCCAATCATAAATGACATACCTTTTCAGGCTGTTGAAAAACTTCCGAAATCCATAAATACACCACCTGGGATGAATAAAGCCTGTTGCAAACACTTGGATAAAGTACCAATATTTGAAAATTCATTGGTGCAACCGCCAGATTTCAGAAGGCTTATCAACCCGTATGATTGAACTGTTTCTAGGTTTGAAGCTGGTTTCCACCATGGTTTTTTGCATTCTTGAGACCACTTAGTTAACATGTGGCCCTTTTTTCTTGGGAGGTCTGGTTACAGGTTTCTTCACTCCAAAAGTCATCGAAACGAATCTGTAGGTACCTTGACGACCATCTTCACTGCTATGGTGTCCATTGTTGCTTTTGAGATCCATTGGTGCCTCAGTCTGTGAAATTGCAATGATGGTTTGTATTGGTAGGGTTTGGTTGGTTTAGTAGTCTTATCAAGTCGTTGTTGTTGTTGTTGTTGTGGTGGTTGTTGTCGTTGTTGTTGTTCATTATATATTGGATGTTGTATAGGTTCATTCGAATATCACTAGTGTTACTGTGCATTCTTTAATGCTACTGGTACTAGTAGTGTCTTGCCATTATACATCGTCCTTGGTATTTATTGTTTTATCTTCTTCATGAGGGTGCCCCAGGAGCATTCAATATTGCTTATATGCATGTGTTTATGTACATCATGATTTTGAACGATGTAGCTCTTTGTGTAACCCGTCATACTTAAAAGAAATCCACTTGCGGTAAGTTGTAGTTTGAACATACATTTTCATGTTTTACACCCAACTTGATCAGCCAATGCTGCCACATTTTGCCCACTTATTCCATGTGGCTATTCCAGGTACTTTTTTTTGGTGGCCTATCATCTTCCGGTAAGACGATGTCATTTTCATGAAATCCATCATGCACCCTCAACATGGGCAGTCTTTTCATAGAAGTTGGTCAATTTCAACAATCATACATTGGATCTACCCCAACCAACCGGAAAACAGTCACCACGAGGATGACATTTCGGGAATCCCGAACCAAAACCTGCATTTGTGACTGTTACAACTGAGTGGGGGGGGAGTAGATGCAAAACATACACTCCTCACAACAACAACAACAACTCCTTGTGCAGTGGTACTTATTGAGGCTGAGCCAATGGGATTTCTGGGATGACCTCAACGGTCACACCTGAGGGACAGGAAGGAACTACTTAGATCAATTTGGACGGATTGTACCTCGAGTTTTATACTCCCAAACAACGGATCTTAGGTCTTTTTACGGTCTTATAAGTATGGTTGTGGGATATATTTACATACATGTGTATCATAACATGTGTATATATTTATATGTATATATACAGTAGATGCATACATTTATGTACACATATATTTTGTGCAACCAGTTTCCTGTGTATATATATATATATATAAATCTAAATCAAACAATACAGGACGTGTTTTAAGTCCTCATTGATCCTCCCCCCCCAAAAAGAAAACTTCGTCAAAGGTGCTTCCTTTCCTGGCTCCTGCGGAGCGCATGCGCTCGGGCTGAGATCACAGGTGGTGGTGAAGGGATGAATGGGAGTCTTCCAAGAGGTACACCCCGGAAACCTAACATAGATACCAAAAATGATGGTTTGGAATATGTATCTCCTTTTAAATATGGCCATTTTTGGTATCCATGTTAAATTTCTGGGGTGTACTGAATGGATGATAAGGGATGTCTAAAGAACACCATCAATCTTAGGATCCATGTTGTTTAATGAATAGCATTTTTGTTGGAAGATGTCTTTGGTGGACTGAGTCAAATTCTTCCCAAAAGGACGTAAGCATTTAATGCGAGGCTGTTTCTGACAAGCCTTTTCACAAGAAATAACGGCCAGAGAGAGAGTTGAAAACCTTTTTACATGTGGTTACTACATGTTAGTAAAAGTGCCGGTCATTTCTGTTGGCAGAATTGGAGTTGAATGCTCAATGCATGCAAGCACAAGTTCGTCCATGTCACAGTGTGTCAGTCTTGTGCGGGGCGTACCCTATAGAATTCAAACTTTTGTTGCTACTCAGTAATATGAAAAGGGGCCTCAACCCTTTGAATCTGCAGTCTTTTAAAAGTGGTGTAGGCAAAGAGACATTCATCTCCAAGAGTCTCTCCCTTCAGAAAAAAGATATGCCATGTTGGCATGTAGGGCCACCCCACTTCCCTGTCCCTGTGCTGCAGGTGACTTCACTCCAGATATTCTGCCGAATACCACATTACGACCGGCGGTACCGATGGTTGTTTCACGAGAACATAAAGATCGAATGCCCAATTGTTGTGAGCGTTGGTTTCAGTGGATGTGATTCGTGATGGAGGTTTGCGGATGGCGAGAAATACATACAGACAGTACCCCAAAAAGCTGGCAAATGGCAATTTCAATTTGGAACATCAAGTTGCTTCACCGTTTTTTGGACGCACGGATTCGTGGTGGGATTCGAGATGGGACTTGGAGGTATCTATAAGGACCTTGATATATCGGTGAGTTTGAAGGATGGCCCGGCAGTCGACATTGATCCACCAAGCATTCGGTGACCAACACCAATCGTTGGGATGATCTGTGCAACAAACCCGGACCCCTCCAAGGGGTCCTTAGGGTTTAAATACCATCCATTGGAGGTTGCTGGAAAAGCAAACTGGTTTTGGAATGTCATGGTTTCCGAGAAATCGCCTGGGAATACGTGGAAGAGTCGCCTTGATGAAGCTTCAGCAGCTGTTTTCGTGGCAACCTACAAATCTTCCGGATGTACAACATGAATGGATCAGGAATTATATCCTTGACAATCGAAAGCTGAAAAACTGTCGAAAAGGACGAACAGGGAAGATGTTTGGACTTGCCAGACCTCAACGAAAATTCGCCACCTTTGGTGGCAGAGTTTTCAGACAAAAAGATGGCAGCACGGAAAGATGGGAGAAAACTTACACCCCCGAAATTTAACATAGCCCCTGAAAAATGATGTTTGGAAGATGAGTTTCCTCTTGGGTGCGAACTGTTAAATTTCAGGGAGGGTATTTATCGGGTGTTTCCTTGTTTTTTGTTGGGTGGGGCCCCGCAGTTTGGATTGGTGTCAATCCATAGGTGAGATTGACAGATAATCTCCTAAGCTGCAATCTTCCCACGATTTTTTTCCCGCGGAGATTTGGAGATTTTGATAAGGCAAAAATGCTTTGAAGATATCATGAAGATGGAATGTTGGAGATGATATTGAAGCATATAGGCACAAATCATCCATTCTCACCAAACAAACCATGTCTTTTTTTTCGAATCCTGCATGGGAAAAACTGTCTTAGAAGTAGGCTCTCTTCGGCCTTTTTTCTTTTGACGTTAGTCTTTGAACCTTCTAGACATCTTCTAGACTTCGAAAAAGGGAGGTTTGGAGAGCTGTTGAATTGGAGCTATAGCATCAGGTTGGTTTGACAACGACCAGGATTTGAACAGAAAGATCAGGGTGGTAGTTTCTGAGCATCCTGAGGTTCATACCCCAACAAGTCCCAGGCGGTGTGTGTTTCTTCGTGTTTTTTTGTGCAAAAATGATCCCAACAGCTGGTTGATTTACACCACCGGGGGTTGAAATCCTATCCCTTTACATAATTACAAAGACTATAAGTTGGCTGTGGCCCCTCCCGTTTAACAGTGACCAAGATGACATTACATGTTTAAACTCGAGGATCGCCAAAAATTCTGCAATCCTTGGGAGGAGGTCACATGCACTCAAGCCAGGAGTTTCTTGATGTTTCCTGTCAGATGAGTAAAATCCTGGTTGTTTAGGGGGGGTGTTATAGGGGATTTTACTACCCAGTTACATAAGGATTGTGATAAGATTAATAAGCCAATATAAGGATTCCTATTCTCCAGCCAGTAAAATGGAAAGCAAGACGTTTTTTTAATCGTGGCTCCGATGATCATCCTCAATGGTTGAAACCTGTCGGAATGATCATCCGCCGGTAATTTTTTCGCGAAGGACATCCACCACATCATTATCCCATGCCTGGAGGTGGAAGGGTGTGGAAGGGTGCAGGGTGTGTGGATGTAGTAAAGGGTGTAAAGGGTGGTGTTAGTAGCATATGCTAAGCCTTGATGAGGTAGTTGAATTGTATTCATATATGTATATATATATATCATAAATGTATATATATATATATGCATGCAACAAAGAGGCGAAACATGTTATACAAATGTATATATATATACAAATATAAGTGCTCTTACAATGAAACCATACTTGAAGGTTTCAGTGATCAAAGAGATCGAGATTTTCACATTGACAAGGTCACAAATGGAGTCACAAATGCTCACAAGCCTTCCTACAAGGTGGGCCTTTACCAGTTATAAGTAATCTTACAACTCCACTCATAGGGGTGAAATTAACCCCAGGGAAAATCCGTTTATTTTCAGCCATTTATATATAGGTTGTATATAACTCCATGTGTAACGATCGTAGGGGCCTACCTTGTAGAGTTTTTTTTGCTCCAAGCATTGAAGTTATTGGTGTCAGTGGCTTATAAACCAGTGGAGAAAAAACACTCTCTTGAACAAACATGGCACCATGTAAGACCTGTAATTGAAAGGAATTTTCTTTAAGAAACTTCCCCCATGGAAGAGTATTTTGACATCGAAGTACTGAAGATTCGCACGTTTTGCTGGATTTTTAAACAACATAAGTTTGAAACATGGCCACTTCACCAAGTGAATCCATGGAAATGGTTGGTTCTTGCAACATAGATACAAATCATCCCTGTGGCAGTAAGTACCACTTCTAGGTGCTTGACCAAGTGGAAGAAATGTTTATTGGATGTAGCTGGTCGTCCTGTGACATCGAAATGTTCATTTCTCAAGAAAAAATATCCTACCAGTAAGATGCCAAAGAAAAAATGGGCCATACGTTGGATCTACATCCCCACCCAGTATTCCAGTGGCAAAGAAAGGTTTACTTCGGCCTTCCTTACTAAAAGGCAATGTCATCGCGACGATTGCATCCTAGGTTGGGGTTGAATCTCAAGGCATACATAAACCGGAAACATCAATAACTATAGATGTTTATTTTCACCGCGAAGTTTTGGGGAAGATGAACCCATTGTGATTCCTTTTCAATTGGGTGGCTCAACAAGGTTGCAGATGAGTGTCCTATAAATTTTCGGAAGCAAAGACACAGATGGTACCTATGGATCTAAATATTGGTTTCCAGGGTTTGGCTTTGATTCAGGGCCAAATCTGCAACCCTGCTCAACCACCAACATCAATCAAACCTCGTCCCACCTTGTTGATTTTGCTTCCTTCAAGGCAAAGGAGCTCCTCCACCGTCAAAAACCCAAGCAAGCATTTGAACGGTGAGTTGTGGATGGTTCAGAAATCCTGCTAACCAGTTGAGATTGGTAGTATATCAGTATATCCCATTATTTACAAGGTTTTATATATACATCCAAAAGGTGGTTGATTGCCGGGGGAGTTCTGAAGCATCAACACTATCCTTGGAGATGAAAAGGAGTTGTGACCGTACTGGATCCCCCCAAAAGCATGGTTGAAACCTTTTTGTATGTATTGAACATTTGGTTTTGAGGGGGTGAATAATGAAAACAGTGAAAACCTACTTGCAACACAACCTAGTTGTTGGGGTTCTCAAGGGTATGGAAAATGATCGTATGAGTTACATTCCCTGAAACTGACAGTTCGCCCCTGAAAAAATTACCATCCCAAAAGGAATTTCACCTTGAAACTCTTGATTTTCAGGTGCATTTGCATAGTTGCCGTTAGTTTCACGGAGGGTAGTTGGTGAATGTTCATCATAATCCATTGATGGCATGGGAATCCCTATTTGTTTTGCGCAGGGCCCAGAATTTCAGTGGATTGGAATTAGGGATTGCTCAAGTTCCAAGGTGGAGGTCATGCACCTCGTTGTTTAGGGTTGTATAGGGGATTCTATTACACAAAGCAATGGGGATTATAATAAACCATGATAAGGATCCCTGTAAAACAAACAGGATTCAATGGAAAGTACAAAGGGACAGATTTTTTGTGGCTCAAATGAGTCCAAAATGTCAAGATAGATTGAAAGAAAGAAACCTTAAGGTTGGTGGTTAGGTAGATAGGTAGAGGGTTTGGCTTGCCCAACTACATATCAAAAAAACATGATTATCAATTATACAGTTATAATCATACAGATATATATATATATATACATTGACATATCAATATATGTATGTATATATTTATTTCCAAGATATATATGTGTAGATGTCTCATATGTCTAGTAACGATCGCGATAAGGATCCATTGGAATGATTTACAGTAAAAACCTCTGAGGTATGGACCACCTGGCGGTCACCCACCACCAGGATATCCCCCACCGGGTGGTCCGGGAAGCTGGAACGGGAGATGGTGGTTTGGTCCGGGGATGATGGTCCACTTGATGGGTTGGAAGTTTTTTTTTTCTGGGAGGTTTTTTTTTTTCAGGATACCCTCCAGGGAACTAACATGTCCCCACCTTGGGAAAAGGAACAGCATCTTCAAAAGTGATTTTTGATGGGATATGTTAATTCCCAGGAGGGTAATTCCAAACAACCCATCAACCCAAACATCCCATAAAAGATTCCTGGATGTGTTTTTTTTGTTTGGGAGTTTTTTTTTGGAGGAATTGTTGGAAGTTGAATCTTCCTGGATTTTATCGTTGAAATTGATGGTTGAATATTCCTGGAATGATGTTTTTTTTACACCCTGGTAAAATAAACGGCTGGAAACGAAAAAAAAGCTGGTTTGGGTCGATGGTTCTCATTTTCCTTTTGGGGGTATTTCCAGGTTCCATTTTGATTTTTTACAGGGTGTAATCAAACTAGAAACCGGAAGTGGCAACTGCAATTAAATAGAATAATGACGTGGCGGTAGAGGACTACTTTGTTTTGAGGCGATGATGGTATGTATGTGATGTTCACCCTTTTGTTTTAACCCAGCGGATGTTATGTCGCATTTTAGCAAAGGTATGTTGAACCAGCAGTGAACAAGATAAGTTCAGAAGTGTATCAGACCGGAAGATTTGACGCTCGGTGAATTGACACATGTATGTTGTAGTAGAAGAATCGTTAAATCTGGATCTTTTTGGAATGATTTAGGGCACAAGCCCATTGATGAGATGTAAGATTCCCCAGCCAATCCAATCTTAAACAATCACTTAGACTTTGCTTGATTTCATCAGCACCCCAAGCTGTAACAAAAACAACCACTGTTTTCTAAGGGGATCGATCGTGTCATCATGGATGTCAGACACACCGTCTGCCAAAAAATGGATTTCATTTTTTCCACCACCCTGAGTGTCCAAGTATCCCCCGTGGAGTAGCGTGTTCCTTCAATCTTAAGTTTATTCCTCTTCACAAAGTGCCAAAGGATGATCCCCCAAGGCTATGGCGGCTTTCCCCCACCGGGCTATGGCGGACCACCACCACTGGGACCTCCTGGTATGCCACCACCGTACCGGGAAACCCAGGAAAAAACGGGCTGAGCTCTGAAGGAAGGCAATATTTTTTGAGTGAAATTCGAGTTGTTAGGATTGTTTTATTCTATATATATTTGTTTGGTTCTATATTATGAAATGATGTGTGTATACAATGTATATTGTATACATATATTTGAATTTAGAATCCCCAAGGGCCCCAAGAAATTTGTTGGAAGCTAACTGTAAGCTGCGGGTTGTAGATTTCTTCCACAACAGAACTGAGGTTGAAAACTTTGCCGACAGAAGGGGTTTTGTGTTTGTTTAAGGAGATGTTTTACAGTTTCTACCATGCTAAATCACCATGAAACCACCATTCGCGGGAATATTTTGCAAAAAAGAAATCCAACCAGTTTTTTTTTAAAGCAAATTTAAGGATTGTTCATCTTGAAACCAGAAAGTGCCAGTCAGTTGTTTTTGTTGTTTGCATGTTGGATGGTGTTGCTATTTGTTTCAGAGAGTTGTTTGTTAAGTGTGGATTTTGTAGATGCGAATATTGAGAAAGATTTAACATGTGATGTTGAAAGATTATAGAATGATTATAGATATAGTTTGGGTGTGGCCCCCTCCCAGAATCGGGATAGTTGGATGTACCCCTACCAACGTACCCCAATGGGAAATCCCTATATGGGCCCTATACAGTGGGTATTTATGGTGTATATAGAATCCCCAAGAATCCCTATAGAACACATTAAAGACCATGGGTACGGGTACAGTACACTGTTGGGGGTACACCTAATTGTCCGTTGACAGCAAGAGTGAGCAAATGAAGGTTGGTAGGAATCCCCCGATCCTAAACCTGTAAATGGTCCAAGAGATAGTCATGATTTTCTGATATTTTCTGTAATCTGAGTACCACTTGCTGCTTCCGCAACGTTTGCATGGTTGCAACATGGTTCAGCAAGACAGAATTGGAAGCATCATTTCAAAAGCAGCGCTTGAAAACTCCAGCCAAGCAGCGATTGAAAAGGATGAACAAGAACATGCGCGAACATGGGGTGCCACTCAGAAGGCACGAGGAGAACTTTTTCAGCACCACACATCCCCCCAAAAAAAGAACAGATGAAAAACAAAAACATGTTCGAGAAAGCAATGAGCAGGAGCTTTTTCAAAAACCCATCATGTTTCACATGGAAACTTTCGAAAACTCAATTTCGAGAAGTTGTATATAGATATTCCCAAACTAGCTTCGAAGGAGCAGGTTGAGGCTGAAGAATGACACCCTGGAAAAATTAAACTTTTTGAAGCTAAAAATGACACAATTGAAATGGAAAATCATCTGAACCCAACAAAATCAAACTAGAAGGAAAAATGACCCAATTGTACAAATGATACACCCTGGAATAGGAGATCTCTTTTGGAAACCATCATTTTCAGGTTCTATGTTAATATTGGGGGGTTTTGGCAACTTGTGAGACCTAACGAAATCATGTGATGACCCAACCAACGGCTTGGCCCACAATGACTGGCTACGTGGCGGAGAAGATACCGGCAAAGAAGCTCGGTCACGTTTTTACGGTAAACCGTTTGGACAGGTGATTCGTCATCCCGGAAAATTTACGGAACACCGGCAAAATCCCCTGAGAACACTCCATAATTTCAAGGTGTATTTATATAAGTTTCCCATTTTGCTTTTGTTTGAATAAGTATAATATGGTTTTGATCTTACAAGACACATTTACAAGACTTTTCTAGTTTTTCTTTTTAAAAGGCCTTTGTGAAGGGCATTGCTTGCGACCGTTGGGTTGCCACGTGGGTTTTTCCCAAGGATCCGGATGTCAGGTGTGTCCTGGACTCGGCCGATAAGCAGCGGTAGCGGCAGCGGTGTCCGCCGTGTGTGGGAAGTGGTTCCTTGGCAAAAAAGCAAGTGGTGATTTTGGAGCTTGGGGAGGATGGGAAGAAGTGATGAAATTGATGATGTTTGATGATGATGATGATGATGATGATGATGATGATGAAATTGACGATAATGCTGACAACTGATGTCAATTTATAGATCACGACATATCACAAGCAGGGGGTTACAGCTGTTCTTATGCCGAAAAAAAATCAAAAGTTTGCTTCGGTCTGAGGTTGGACCGGGTCGAGAATTTCCACAGATTGAGGATTTCTTCTCCAAACCACGGGAATGCTGGGCTGGACCCTATGTTGCCATGATGCTCGTTGTGGTGGAGGGAGGCTGTTGCACTAAGGGCGATTGTCACTGAGGTGGTGCAGGTTTGGTGATGGCCGAGTTTTTGAAGGAATATATGGCCTAAGATTCACGGACTGGCATATCAACTGGTATTAATTGAAGTGAAGACATATTCGAAATATATCTACAGTTGCAGTACAGGGAACGGATGCGTATTTAAAGTGGCATGGATGGTTACATATGTATAGATGTTACTTTGGCGAGATAATTTTTTGGGGAATGTACATGATAACATTGATAGTATCATGATACTATTTGTATAACTAACCATCCTAGCTTGATCAAGACACAACTTCACGCCAAACAGATTGACACAAGCCATGTCTGAATGTGCTATCAGTCTATCATTCATGGTCCTGCTAATCCTCTGAGGATGCATTTCCTGTTGCAGCAGGGATGGTTGAGAAATTTGCCCTTGGACGACAGAAAGTTGTTGTTGGCTGCTGGGTTTGCGCTTTTTTGGGCGGGGCTCAAGGCTGTCAGTGGCATTAGGAGTCAGAAAGAAGTTGTCTTGCAGATGACATTTGGTTAGTTTAGAACATTGAAATATTACTTGGTTAGTTTTCGTTGGTAGTACCAGTTTGACAGGAATTGTCACTTGAGGATCAAAATTTGCATAGAAGCATAAACCACATGTAAACCGATATAATACAATCTTAACCACCAGTTCATCATTGGTTGATTACATCTTCTTTCAATGGTTTAGGTGCACCTCTAATCATTTGATGTCATTTGGTCATTGTCATTCAAATTGTAGATGTTTTCATTGTTTGACAAAATCCTGCTGACCAGTCGATATCTAGTATGGAACCTGACAAGAATCGGCAAAAAAGCAGGAAAATCTAGCTACAATCAGCCTGTTTGAGGGCGCAAGCCAACTTGCCCAAAAATTACACATTCGTTTGCCAATGATGATCTTGTATACCTCTAGTTTTACTGGGTGTGGTACCCCAAAATCCTTGTTTCGTTTGTTAATGATTGTTGATCTGAATATTGGTGGTTACAAGTTACAACGCCCAGTTATACAAGCAACAAGAACTATAAAGCATTATCCACATAGGAACCGATTTGCTTTCCACTCTTTCATCTTTCCAAATTGACCCGTTTTTTTGGGGGGAATTCTGCAGAAGTGCCATTGCCTGTAAACACATGTCTTTTTGCTATGAGGTCAGCGTGCCTTTCTGCGCTGGTTTCATGGAAACTGGTCAGCATAGATTGGCTGGGTAGGTTGTTTATTTGAAGCCTGGATGTACCATCTCTCTTCTGGCAAGAAAGTTGCACTTCCCCTAACCCCATCTCGGTTTTTCAGGTTTTTGTCTTCAAAAATGAAAGCAGTCAATACAGAAGGCATACAACGAAGTGATGAATAGCACTGACACCTCATGTTTGATGGCTTGCTTCACGGTCAACTAAAACTTTTTGCTGTTCTCAACAAACGTGTTCAGGATAGTAAACCACCAAGGTTAACTATCACCTCATAGTCAATTCGTACTCCCAAGGGTGAACCACCCAAATTTTCAAGAACAAGAGGTAGTTCACCTCCAACAAATCCTATCAACAACTCCTTTTAAGGATTGTAAACTACCAAAGGTTGACTACCAACTAATAATCTACTGAGTGTTCTCTACCTCCAACTAAAAAGATTGAGATCAATTATGGTTCGGCATGATTCAGTTTCAAGCTATCATCAGTTATCATCAGCTACTGTTCATGGTTCAGAAATCCGGCGATCACCAGTTGATATGGTAAGTATCCCATTATTTGCAAGGTTTTATACATCCAAAAGGTGGTTGTTTGGGATTTCTTCCATCAACAGTACTCTGAGTTGCAATATCTGTTTTTGTTGTCTTTTTCTTCTTTGCTTTTTTTCGGAGAATGTTTATTTTTGTTGAGACTCGACTGGTTCCAATCATCTGAAGCAAATCCAAGTTGTGTGGTTCCTTCGTTCGAGGAATGTCCTTTGCTTCCACAGTTTTTCGCTGAGCATTGGTTGCCTCAAGCAGAGGTACGTACCGCTTGGGCGGTGAAGCAAGAGCTTTATTCTGGGTGGGGTTGGATACCTCCCTGAAAATTCACAAGTTGAACCTAAAAAGTCACTTTAAATTGAAAAGGAATGTCATTTTTTCGACAAACCTCCACTGGGTGGTGGTTTCCAATATTTTTTTAATGTTCACCCCGAAATTTGGGGAAGATGAACCCATTTTGACGAGCATATTTTTCAAAGGGGTTGGTGAAAAACCACCAACTAGTCCATGTCTTTGGGTTCAGAATCTTCATTTTCCAGGGTGTAAGGATCTTTTTGATCCATATCGAGCAGTGAGGAAAGTTTATCGTCCCTCCTCGTGTCACTGGTTTTTTTTCAGACCCTTCAACCTGAAAGATATGGGGAACAAAAACGCCACAGTGCTGAAGCCAAAAAGGGGCTGCTGTACCCCCAAATCATCCATTTTAAAAAGCGTTTCCATTATAAACCATCCATTTTGGGGTACCACTATTTTTGGAAACTTCCATACGTATATTACAGTGTACATGTGTGGAGAGATCTTTATATTGCAAGGTTGCTTGACCTGTTTGATGGGAAATGCATCCATTATTTTCCAGGACTTGGTTTGCTCATTTTGGTACACATGCAAATTTCGCTCATTGGTCCTTTCACATTTTGCAGATCTCCCAGAAGTGGTACACATGTTTGTTGAAGGCCCCTTGTTTGATGTGACAAGATGTTGATGAATTGGCTTGGTTGGCTTGTTGGGCTTCCCGCAGTGCGGGAGTTTGCACATGGGTGTAACTACTGTGCAAACTTTCACCAGAAATCATTGATTGAGAAATTTTCCGTGAGAAGTATGGACATCCTGGGAACATTTCTGAGGTATGATGGCTGAATTTTCTATGAAATCTTGTCTCTACTTACTTGTTGAGGTTGTCACCTGAATCGGGACTTTCTCTGGAGTTTCTTTTTTTTTGGATTCCTTTTTGTGCGGGTAATAAGGCTGTAATGAGTAACTATGCCACGAAATATCGACAAATTCTCCCGAGACTACGGAAAGTATCAACCAAAACAAGACATATCAATGAAAGGATGGGCTCATCATCATTCTTCATCATTATTATCATCAGTCTTCATCATCATCATGATTCCTTCTCTAAGTACAACCTATCATCTTTCAACACTTTCAACACAAGTTCCTCCCCAAGCTGAGGTGGCCAGTGGCATTTCGATTTTAGGCACAGATTGTAACAGCAATATGGCTTGGAGTGCCAAAGAACGCTATGTGGCTCGAAACTTTGGCTTTTTTGGGCTTGGAAAGGGGTGAACATACGGTTGATGGAAGAAATCCTGCACCAGTTGAGGTTGATAGTTTATCCCATTATTTACAGGGTTTTATACATCCAAAAGGTGGTTGTTTGGGATTTCTGAGCCATCAACCCGTATGTCGTATGTTTTGAAAAAAAGGCGCTGGTTTGTGTTTATTTTACACCACCAGTATTAATGTGATGTGTTCCATGTTTTTCTTTGAATATTATTAGTTGGTAGTTGTTCACTATAGGGTTCTGGCTTGCAATGAAGGGGTTTTGTCAACCAAATGTCGAGTCTACTTAGATGGCTGGGATGGCTGGACCTTTTTTGATAGCCAATAAGTGGCTAAGGAAGTAGTGGGGTCTACATACAAAGAAAGAGTCGTAAAAAATCAATCAAGAAGGTATTTCAACCACCAGCCCCCTGCTTCCATCTCACGCGTTGATTGATACTTGGGAAAATGTGGTGTTTTTTTTCCACAATCCACTTTTGGGAAGGGATTTCACCGATGACTGGATCCTCCTTGTTGGTTCCCCCCTACCACTGGATCCCATCCAGTTGGATGGGATCCAACCGATGAACCCTGAGGAACGTTTGCCGGACAAGTGCTGCAACTTTATCAGTGCGATCTCCTCACCTGCGAGCTTCCGAAATGTTTTTTGGGCACGTTTAGACTGTTTTGAAAGGCAGCAAGTGGCAGGGCCGTTTTTTTTTGTTGAGATGATGTTCTTGAATCTATTCAGTTTGAAAGATGCTGGAGGAGCGATTTCCAATACACCACTGAAAATTAACATGTTGAACCCCAAAATGAAGGTTTGGATCAGATGTTTTTTCCTTTTTAAAATGGGTGCTTTTCAGGTTCCATCTTTGTTTTCTGGGCTGTATTGCCATTGACTCTAAGCATCCCACCAATTGGTAGATGTTTGGTCTACCAACCACCTAGGATTCCAGTCACAAATCAAGGTTTATAGCTAGGTGGTGGTTTCAAACATGTTTCCCTACCTGGGGAGATGATCCAATTTGATTATTTTATATATTTTTTCAGATGGGTTGGTTCAACCACCAACTAGATAAGCATTCCCGATCCTAAAAAGATGTAATGTCATCCTGGTGATGACGTGACGAGCCAGCATCCTGGGTGGTGGGGGTAGATCCAAGGAAAACGAAGTTGAACTGAAACTGTTGGATGTGATACTGTTGATGGTTCGGAAATCCGGCGTTTACCAGTTGAGGTTGGTAGTTTATCCCATGATTTGCAGGGTTTTTTTACCTCCCAAATGGTTGGGCTTGGGATTTCTTGCAGTTTTTTTACACCATTTTAACCCACCAACTTGATCCATTTGCCCAGGTTCCTTGAGTTTGGGAATACACCCTGAAGCAACAAGGCAGCTGAGCTGCTTTTGATGTTATGATTGGTGTGGTCCATGTGCAACATAGCCGCGTAATCACAGACAAGTTTGTGCAATATTACGTGTGTGCAATAATGTGCAATATTAGGTGTTTCATATACACTCCCTAAAACGAATAAGTCGCACCTGAAAATAGGTCGAAACCTCAAAAGGAAAGTACAAATGTTTCCAACGATCAGGTGCTACAGGTGCGGACTGTTAGTTTCGGGGAGGGTATAAGTACATACATACTGTTGATGGTTCAGAAATCCAACCTGCACCAGTTGAGGTTGGTAGTTTATCCCAGTATTTCCAGGGTTTTATACATCCAAAGGTGGTTGTTTGGGATTTCTGAACCATCAACAGTAGGTACATTTACAGATGCAAAACATATGCAACCATATTTCCCTTCGGAGGAGCGGATGGGACAAGATCATCTCCAAAGTGATTGAAAGTCTGCTACCAGGTGCTGTCCAAAGAACGTTGAGAAAAGTTTCTACCCTCCAAAGTTCCTGTTGAATACTGTTGATGGAAGAAATCCCGCTAACCACCTGGAATGTTTAAAGTCCTGTAAATAGATGTAAATAGTGGGATAAACTATCTACCAACTGGTTAGGCTGTTCTTTTCGATCAACAGTATGGTAAATATGCACTTCGTTTGCATAGTTTCATACCTGTCAGGTGGTGGTTGTTTCGGATTTCTGAATGGAATCGGCAGTGTCACCTCCCAGCCTGTCCCGTTTGGTGGGACATATATCCGTTTCCTGCAAGGTAAGTGTTGGATGTGCAGCACATCATGTGTTTGTTGTAGAGTAGACATGGAGGTACATCATGAAACGTTGTTTCTTTGTTGAAAGATGATAGGGGTAGCCCTTTTGAACGTTTGTGCTTGCTTGAAGATTTTTGGGGATGGGATGTTGGGCCGATGAGGATTCCAAAGGTATCCCGGGCAGTTGCTGTGGATAACTATAGAAATTCGATCCGGTCCATGTATGGATCGTGGCTTTTCTGAAAAGATATGTGGCTAAAACCGCATGGAAGTATGGAAGTATCAGCCAATTGACTACGTATCTTGGAAAAACCGCCGCCTTGAAATATTCAAAAAAATCATGCATTTGCTGACTGCAAGCCCAGAAGCCCGATTTTTGAAATGCATTTTTTTGTGGCCGACCTTTCTGAAATCGGCATTTCCTCAAAACTACAATAAGTGCCCCCAAGATAGATTTTTCAGGGGTGCAAGACTTATGGTAACTCACGGTTGTTGCGTCATTGTAGGTGGTCTCTGCGTATTTGCAACCTACTTTGACATCGTCGCATGGCTTTCTTTTTGGTGTCAGGAGGGTGATTTGTGTAGACTTGTTGGGAGCCAATAGGTTTGTAGGGTCTTGTGCTTCCCACAGTTAGTGGAAGGAAGGGCATCACATGCAACATATACGTTTTTTGCGTCTGTCACCGGGTCACTGCTCAGGATACAAACAACGCAACTGGAATCTTGATGGAATGTACATCAAATTTACAAAGTGACGGTTTCAAATGGACACGTTGATCAAAATCCTGGTTGGTTAGGTTGTACAGGGGATGACATACCACCCAGTTATCCAGGGTTCTTTCAGAAGCCATGATAAATGTCTTTATTAACCAATCAGTATACATGGGGAATCTCCCCCTCATGCCATGTTCCCCCAGTAAATAAGGCCTTATTATCCTGTTGACGGAAGCTGGTCTTAAACTCAGGAAGCAGCAGAAGTGCTACGACTAGCGCAACATCATGGCTTGCACCTAGCAATCTATGAGAATCCTTACTACCAGGCAGGGATTGAGATGTCAAAAACAAAAGTTGCCTTAAATGAAGATGACATGATCAATATTCCACACTAAACATGTGGGCAGCCTGGACCCTCCAAGTCACATGAAGGTTTAAGACCTCAGTTGATTCATTCAGGGTCTATTTTAAGCAAAGGAGAGCCGCATGGAAATACAGAATCTCATGGGGAAAATTAACACATTCAAACCCAAACCAGTCAGGAATTTTGCAGTCTTTGCTTTTGCTTTTGCTTCATTTTTATGCTCATAGCGGATGGTTTCCCCAAATTTGTTGGTTGGACTTTTGTTCGACATTCTGCAGGCTTTAGGGACTTTGCCCTGTAGCCCTTCAATGCGCTTCCTTTTAGTCGGGCGCAACACCGGAGCCGACCCCAAAAAAAGCGAAGCAGCGAAAGACGGATGGGTTGTGGGTATTATGCGTGGATGGCAGATGTGGGTTGCTGGGAAATTCTTCAAAGTCTGGTTGTTTCAATCAGTTTGAGTTGGAAAAAAACAGGAAATGGCTTGATGTAAGGGGACACTACATCTATCATCTACCCTCTATTGTGATAGTGATTTTGTGGGTTTTCATCCAGAGTTTGTTTCATGGGGCTCAATTTGAAAACACCTAATGTTGGTTTGAGGAATCTACAAGTACTGAGGGACGCATATAACTTCAGGCATGTTGCTGCAGCATTTTGTTATTTTGGTGTTGAACTACCCACTAAGTCACCTGTGAACGCCTGAATCCGAGAAACTTATCAAGAAGCTTGTGTTTTTGAGCATATGTGAATGGTGTTGTTGTTGATATTGGATGATATTGGATCTCCTTATTGCAACCTTCATGGATTTATCTGGCGAATTCCAACACGCAAATGGATCGATCCAAATGGTACTCCAGCAAGCTTCCTGGACTTCCAGCTTTATTACCGACCGAAAACACGACCAAAAAGGGCCCCAATTTTGGTAGCGTTTTGGACGGGAAATCCCTGGCTATTTCAGGGAAATCTAAGTGGGTGACATTGTTATATTTTGGCCAGATCATTGTGACTTGTCGATGCCAAAAAACAATGTTTGTAACACAAAAAGTCCTTTTAAAAAGAACATATTGAGACCTGGAAATTGCTCACCCCCAATGGAAAAGAGAGAGTCAATTACAAACCTTCTATGTTGCTTCCATGTGTTTTTTTCAATGAAACTCAATAGCACTCGACAGTAATGTCGACAAAAATTGTTGTTGCCATACTTCATTTCAAAAAGTAATATCTTTGAAGGTATCTTCTTAACCCCAACCAACCAACTTAAGTGAAACTTATTTTGCAGTTTCAAGGCCTAAACCCCTGCAACGAGAATACTGTTGATGGTTCAGAATTCCTGGACCAGTTGAAGTTGGTAGTTGTTTCCCATTTTTTCGACCGGTTTTATACATCCAAAAGGTGGTTGTTTGGGATTTCTGAACCATCAAAAGTAACCTTGGAGATGAAGCCGGGGAATCCCTAAAAGAATCCCCCAAAAAACCATGGTTGAAACTACTTTTTATGTAACATTTGGTTTGGGGGTTTTGGTTGATAGAATGAGTTTGTCAAAAAGTTGGGGATTTTTTTTCCAACCAAAAAAATCATCGTTTTACTGAGGCCTGGCCCTCCCATGGAGAATGGTAGATTCCAGGCTTGGGTTGGGTTGGCTGAGTGACTGGCAGCCAAGGAGTCGCGCGTTTCTGTTGTATCTAGAGAAATCCCTAGGGGAGTGTTTTTGTTTGTTGCAGATGTTTAAGGAGTGTACTAGAATGATGTGTTTTTCTAGTATTTGTTGTTATCACCATTCTTTTTCAAACGGTGCATGTTTCTGATTTTGAAAGACACTGTATGGAGATTATTTGTCAGGCAACATCCAGGATGTTGGGAGGCATCCACATAGTCTAAGCTTGAAACGAAAGCTCCAAACAGGAGTTGTTGCGATCCCACTTCAAGGTCTTCAAATCAGTTGATCGTGGAATGACCAACAAAAAACGTCATCTTGATGATATGTGGCTCAAATTGTATTTTTCAAGTTCCCACAAAAATCAAGGGCACCAAATATATCCGAATCAAGGCTTGAACATGTTGCTGTCCGCAAAATTTGGTCAACCTTTGCTATCTCACAGGGCAGGATCAAGACCTTCAACGCCAAGCATGGTTTCGGTACCTTGGAAAAAAGGGAATTTGTTGTTATGAAAGGATGTGGTAAAAAGCAGGGATTTCCAGAAAAATTTCCCCAATTTTTGTTGGGGGGAGTCAAACTTGATGCAAATGGCAAATAATAGGTTTTTGTTGAGAGATTTCCCCTATTATTATAGTGCATGAAGTTTGGCTTTGTTTTAATATAATGACGGCCTGTTCAACCTGCATGAATGAATCTCCCCCATGAAATTTTATGGTCTTGTTGAGGATTCGGGCGGGAAGTTATAGCTGATAGCTGGTTATAGCCAAGGCTAAGAGATCAGGGGGGGTCAGTTGGATCCTGAAATCATGGAATGTCAACAAGACGATGCCAGTGGGTGGTAAATTTATGTAAATGTTCGATCCAACAAAATGTTGGACGGACATCTCACGAATCTCCCGAGTTTTTTTGTGAAATGCCTTCTAAACTGAGAGCTGGACCGAAAACTATAGAACCACATCCTCCAAGAAGGGTTCAGAAGGATTAATTGTCTTTGGGTGGATGATGTTCATCACAAAAAGGGTCCATGTCATTCAAAAGAGATACGTAATTGCACACCAAAGCTTCGTCAGATTGGCAAAACTGCACTTGTTACGCTTTCTTTGGAGTTGAGATGATACTGGGATTTTTGTTATAACATCCACTATCAAGTGCGGGGGCCATGACTTAGCAAGTCAGACAGGTTATACAGTACATATCTGCCAATATTTGTTGAATATGTTGATGGAATACAACACCCATCGCCCCCAGTAGATTGGATATTGGATATCTCACCCCAACCTTGTATCGATTGCACACCGAGGTTTTATTGATTGCCCTGCTGCAAATGACAAGTTTGGTCGAGATGTTTTCATCCACAAGGCGTGGATCCTGAGAAGTTCTTGGGGGCCTTTTTTGGGGCTTTTGGCACGACGAAGGTGACATTTCTAGTCGTTCAGGATTCCGTGGTTTCCTACTGATGTTTTTTTTGGGGTCTTGAAGTGAAGGATGATGTGATATTGAATGGTAGTTTTTTACACTTTAAATTGGGACCTGATGGAAAATTTTGAGAAATGTAGTTATTCACCTGACGGGACAAAACGCCTATACCCGGCCACAACTTCCACAACTTCCGGGCGGTGCCAGGGACAGATGGGAGATGTTCCCGTCGGCAGTGAAATCACTTTCGAAGTGAGGCACCAACGAATCGACTCGGACGTGGGATGGGCAGGTACCATGTAAGCCGTATAGCTATATGCCTTGGGGGTTGCCAAAAACCCTGAAAACTAAATGGGTAAAATGAAGGAAGCCCCCCCAAAAAAACTTTCACTATCCACAAGTCGATCGGAAGTATCGCCAAGATTGACCCGAAGATTGAAATTGAAAATTCGACTTTTACAGTGGTTAGGCCGGGCAGGTATGCCCATCAGAGTCGAACCTTATGATGCCATTTGTTCATATGTTTCTGATTTTTGTCGGTACACAAACTTGATGTTCATCTCAATGAATATGTTTTTCTTCTACGAATCTGCTTGTTTTGGAAGATCAAAAGAGATCATACATTTTGGGTATCCGGTTTCTGGGAAGCAATCATGTGAGTAGATATTCACTGAATTAAGATTCGACAAGTTTTTGGCATGTATAGAGTCCATATCTACTTCAGTTATGTCACAGTTTCTTGCTTTGCTAGTGTGATTCCCTAGTCCGTCGTTGCAACTGATTGAACCTGCACTCTCACGTACACACAGAAATACAGGAAGTCAAAGACCTACTTGTCCAAAACTTCTGAGTTGAAACTGTTTTCCACCAACAAAATCTGTGAAATTAACATTTTGAAGACAATGTCATGAAGGTTTGGTTCATAATACAATTTTCCTTTGCAAATGGGTGTTTTTTGAGGTGAACCAGTGAACCAGCCGTTAGTTTTCCGGGATTGTGTCTTAACCACCTTACCTGACTCCAGGCAGAACAAGGATGGCCATCCGCAAGCCAAAGTGGAGAGCTCAGGAAGGGAACTCTTCTGTGTTTTAAAAGAAATGTATAGATTGAGAATTTGAACTAGATTTGAACTAGTATGTATATGAATACATGTATTTAAATGTATAATAAGTAGATGTTATAAATATATTAATACACCCTGTAAGAATTTATTGTTTGTGGAGCTTCACGGATGGCTTCTAACATGATTATGTACGTTATGTACTGTATACACTATATATGTTCTTCAAAGATGATTCATCAGCGCTTAGCAATACTTTCTCTTGAATGTTCACCCAGAACCCGGAATTCCAACTACATTAGCGAGATTCTCTTCACAAGAGCTGTGGCTGGTTCTCTTGTTTCGGTATGTTTCTCCTGGTGTTTCTCCTGGTGTTTCTCCTCTTCAAAAGCCTATCATTGGCCTTGACAAGATCAGCATGTTTTCCGAGAAGTATAGTATCAACTATGTGTGTTGATAGAAAGGTGATTTTTCATAGTTCATCACACTGATTCACCATTCAGGTTCAGCAAAATTGACATAGCAATGAAACAGATCTTGCCTTCAAGCAGATCTTGTCGTCCATTCCCAGTGAAAGTTGCATCATTGAGCCAGTTGCATTGGCCGGATTGCAAAAAACGAGAACAGATATCACAAGGTTCAACCTGAAGTGTGAACGAATTGCCTCAATTCAAAAGTTACCTTCAATAGAACTATAAATGACAACTTCTTCATTTGATTACTGTTCTTATTTTTGTTCTGAGATTCATTGCAAAGATTAAAACATAGCAGACTTGCCAAGTTCCTCAGCCATTCCCAAATGGAAACTAACTAGCCGAACCACCAAAACCAGCACATCCCCCATCCAAGTCTTGATTGATGCTGTTGATACTGACATGTATGAAACCTTGTAAACTATGGGATCTTTACCATATCAACTGGTGCAGGATCTCTTCCATCGACAGTATCGATACCTGAGGATGTGAAAAATTTGGATGGATCAACACCCGGCCCCTATCCGGAAGAGAATGAGGAAGGTGGTGGTCATCAGGACAAAAACCGGGGGGTGAGATTCGTTGAGGACTCAAGGTTTAAAGTACAAGGAAGTTGCCATCGCGGTGAGTGTTTTCTTTTTTGTATTGGGACTCCAAAAACTCCGGTTTTGGCACTTTCAATCCAAGCATTGGTGATGTTAAAGGGTTGTGGCTTGAGGACTGAAGATTTTGAACCAAGTCATGTTGACGATTTCGAAGCGGTGACTCAACATAATTTATTCCCATTGTCAAGGGGAAACAAAACAAAAAAAAAGTGAGCAGTGACCCAAAACCCTGGTTATTTGATTGCTATTTGCTTTATATATAGGGAATGAAATACTACCCAGTAAAAAAAAAGGGATACTAATCATTCCCTATAAGCATTTCCCTATATATATATATAGTAGTGGTTTATTTTACCATCATTTCAAGTATTATTAATTATTATATCTTATATATAAGGATAAACCACTATAAGGAACATCATGAACCAATCCGTTGGAACATCATGATGGGTCCCAAAAGTTCCTGCCCACCTTCACAGCAAGGACATCAATGGTGGTGGCAAAGGCGGGGGGTCCCCACCTGCCAGGAACTGTGCCACCCCCAAATGAATGCCGTGTTGTCATAGGAATGTCATACTGTTGATGGACAAAATCCCAAAAAACCACATGGGATGGTTAAAACCCATATGAATAGTGGGATAATCATCATCCTTGGTGGTGCAGGATTTTTGTCCATCAACAGTATCTTTCTGTATGTGCAACCATTGGTTCCGTGTGACTGTTTTGTTTTACTCTGCATTTTATGTACCAACACATCACCAAAAACAAAAAAAACTGAAGAGTAGGTCATGGATTTGTGTATCATTGTGTATTGCAGGTGGAGGTGAAATATATCAACGATATTCAATGATGAATGTAATCCTACAATATCAAGTATGTATATATATATACATATATTTATATATATACATCAACTAAGTATCAACTATAACTCTATATATCAACTATATATGCATATATTTGGATATAATCAAAAAGGATTCCACATGCTCCACTGGGCGATCCGATTCCATGGGTAACTTTACCCCCCCCCCCAAAAAAAAAACAGGTTTTGGTTGATAAGCAGTTGGTTTTTTTTTCTACTATACCCAGTAAATCTAGGAAAATGTTCATCCATCCAAAAAAACAATAGGGCCTATCCACTCAAAAAGGATCTCTTCGCATTCAGTGTGTGTGAATCCTGTTCCCAAGTTCCAAAAGAGTTTTGACCTTGGGGTGGATAATGTCTCGGTTGTCCTGAGCTGTTCCTACTCGTGACAGAATATACATGACCAAATCTTTTTTCAAGCGATGGTATACATGACTTATGGCAGGTCATAAACGTCAATAAGACACATTTCATATGCATGAATGTTCAAGGTCTTCATGACTTCTCGGGTGTGTTTTCTCTGTGATTTTTTTGTTGGAGTTCCTTTGGGTGGACATATTCAAGGTACCAGTTCGGTTTCGTGTTTTTTCGTTCCCTAAAAAGCTTCCTATCTCTCCAGGGAAAGGCAAGAGAAAAGGTGGCAAAGATGGAGGCCCGGGATGGTCCTCGGGGCGACTGGAAAGAGAACGAAAGGGTCGGTGATTTGTTTTGGGTACGATGGATGGAAATGTGTACATATGATTTTTGTATTTTTCTGGGTTTTATTGTCATATAGTAATCTTATTTATGATATTGACATTCATGATACTATATACAATATATGGTTTTTATTGCTATATACATATACACCTTCATGATTGTAGTACATGTATTTTCTGTACATGTATACACCCCAGATGCATCTTGCTTATGATATGGGATTCACATGGCTGCCCTATCGAGGTTGTTCAAGCCCTTTTCCCTTACGAAATCAAAATTACTAGGTGCCCTTTCGTAAGCGCGAGGTGAGCGTTTCCGTAGGCCTCCAAGATCTGAACACATCAAAAACTGATCAAGGTCCAAAAGGCCTTGAAATGTAATCAAAGCAAAACCAGTCACTATGTAGTATCCAAATATGCTATACATTCAGATATCCAAGCATGGAACATGTCCCCATGCGTTTCCTATCCCACAACTTCACCAAACATATGACCATGAAAATGTCTTCAAAACCGCGATTTTTTTTCATTCACCTAAGATAAAAACATGAAAAAGTAGAAGGATATATGAAGATTGTTTATTGGTTGAACATACCCCACCACTGTTGAACATACCATTGTTCAAGACTATTGGGGCATACCCAGATTATTGGTTTTTCACATACCCTCCACTGAAACGACGACTTCGATTCAAACGATTGAGGTGGCAAGGGTGATCGTGGTGATCGTGGCGATCGAAAAGGTGGAGGTCAACCTGTCCATGTTTGGGGGGGGAGCTTCATGAACAGTTGTGAATCAAAACAACTAAGTTATCCCCCAAAGTTTAACAGCGAGTTTACCCCTGAAAAATTGATGGGATTGGGAGACGATTGCCTTTCCTTTTGGGTCCCGGGAAAATTTTAGGGGCGAACTGTTAAACTTCCCTGGAGTAAACATGAAGAATCTTCACTGGATGATGTTACAAAAACACCACCAAAAATTTAAAAAGTCAATGTCCAACCAAAAAAGTCCGGATATCAATTCCAGCAAGGTGTGGTTCAGAATGATCTTCCGAAATCATGTTTTGCTTTTTGGACACTGTTCGTTCCGTTCCTAGGAATTTTAAAGTTTCGAGTTGAAAGGTTGGGAGGATCATGTAACAGAAACAGTTTGAGAAGTTGAGTTACAGGAAAAAAGGGGCCTTGACATAGATGTTAGTGAGATACTGTTGATGGTTCAGAAATCTGGCTAGCCAGTGGAGGTTGGTAGTTTATCCCACTATTGACAAGGTTCTATACATCCCAGGTGGTTGTTTGGGATTTCTTCCATCAACAGTATTTCCGGAGTTGTGGACTTTAGATGCGTTTTAACTTTCTTGTGTCTTTACAGTATTTTTTGAAATATTGTTAACAGATCCTATTTTTTGCGAACAAGCCCTACAGCTTGGATGTGAGATGGTATGATGGTGTGAGATTTTGAGATGGGACTTGTAGCACAAAACTGAAAGACTTTGGTGTGATACAATTAATGGAAGAAATCCTGCACCAGTTGATATGTAAAATATCCCATTATTTACAAGGTTTTATGCATCCCAGGTGGTGCAGGATTTCTTCCATCAACAGTATATTAGGTATGATATTTGATGATGATGATGATGGTGATGATGATGATGATGATGATGATGATGATGATGATGTCATATACGATACAGAAATTGCTGTTCCCGTTTTCTATAAAAGAAGAATTTTCAAAGTTTGAAGTTTAAACGTCCAGAGTCCAAAGTATGTATCAATAGCTGGTTTTTAATGTTCAGTGGATGAAAGCCCTACTAGGAAACAGCCAAGATGGGTTCAATATTCTGTGGAAAATTTTGGATGGAAAACCGGAAAACTACGACTTTGCAAGACCTGAAGTTGTGCGAACAGCAGGAGAAGTATCCTTCCACATCCTCCATGAAACTAACATAGCCCCTAAAAATGGAAGGTTGGAAGATGAAATGTCCTTTTGGCATCGACTATTTTCAGGGGTTATGTTACTTTTGGGGAGTGTTTCCAAATACAACGATTTCAATACTACTACAAAAGTATCACTGTTCAAAATGATATGAATCATACCTTCGGATGTCATACAGGGAAAGCTTTTCAAAGTCAAAAATCATAGATGACCATTGGTGTCCACGGGTAAACCCCGAAGTTTAGTATAGCCCATGAAAAACGGTGGTTGGTGGTTGGAACACGACTTTCATATTGGGATGGTAAAAAAAATTAGGGGCCAAGTTAAGTTTCCGGGCTGTAAATATGTAATACCCCCCCGAAAACTGACATGGAACCTGAAAATGAAGGGTGTTTAATAGAAATCTCCTTTTCCAGGGCTTCATTTTCAGGTTCCATGTTGGTTTTCGGGGGTGTAGTAAGTATTTCAAAGATCAAAAATGTCCCTTCGTTGCCCATCCATTTGCTTGCTTCAAAGATTGCCAGGCAAAGGAGGCAAAGGAGGAGGCTAGGTTTTGTGAAGACGGGGGCGAGAAGATTTCGGTTGTGGAAGCAAAAGCTATTGAAACGGCTGATCACTCCCGAGTTTACTAAGATGCATAGCTGGAAAATCTCCTAATTTTCAATAGGAAATGTTCCATCTTCATTCATGGTGGATTTTCCAGCCAGCCATGTTAGTCTGCAGGCGGGTAATCACTGAACCATGTGACGTTAAGTTGTAAAGACCAACATCTCTTCCAAGTTGGCAATTGGATATTTTGATGAGACATGCTCACTTCACAACATACATTTTTTAGTGTACTGCCTGAAATCCCCATGTCAACCACTGCATGATTGACATGGGGATGATCATCCAATAGGTTCCGGAAAGCAAGAAACCCTATTCTCAACTCTATGCAACAAAGAGGTAACCTGAACATCATCCCCAAAATGAATGCTGAACATTGACATAGTTTGAACCAAACCTTCATGACTTTTGGGCTTCCAAACACTTCGCCCAACTCAAACCCTTTCGACAAACCAAGATGTGTCAAGCACAACTTCCGAGACTATAGTTGTTTTTTGTTTTCTTATAGATGTGAACTCTGTAAGCGACGAGATAGCACTGTATTGATCGTTACACCATTTTTTGTGTGGAAGATGCAGTGGCACACTTCATTAGCACTTAGGTTTCGAAATGATAGTTCCAATTCCTGGACAGAAGTTGGACGTCATTAAAGTGTCCTATTTGAAAAGACCAACCCAGAACAGTGCACTACTTAGATCCGGGAAATCGTTTCAAGATACCATGCATTTGGAATTGTTTGATACTGGTAACACAACGACACCTGTTACAATGGATAGAGAAGCAATCCTCGCCAAAATGACAGCATCTTCGTCATCATGTTGAGACGTAGATTGATAGATACTCAGATAGTCATGATTTGTTGATATATGTAGCCACATTATAACAACGTTGACCACTACCTCTTCCCCCCAAAATAGTTTAGGAAGTGTAGTTGCCCTTATTTCAAGGCAGATCCAGGTTGCTGAAATCTTACAATTAACCTATAGATAATCCGAGATTGATAAGATGAAAATATGATAATACATCCCTGGGAAATTAACATATCCCCCCCAAAACAGGACACTTTTGAGTGGATGAGTTTCCAGCCCTTCCCCAGGTAAGTGATCGTTTTTGGGAGGGTACATCCCTGTAAAATACATGCTACCTTTACAGCAAACCCACAGACTCATCATTGGACCCTCCACGATGGGGCTGGGGGTTTTGGGGTGATAGCCCCCCGGCCCAGGAGGAAAAGGTGCGTCGCCGGGTTTGGAGTGGGGGAATCTGTTCCAAATCACCCAAGAATTCAGTTTCAGGATGGTAATTTTGTGGGGCATTAAAATTCATTGATTTCATTGCAACGAGGGTTTTTGATCCAAATGTTCAAATTCAGTTGCAGTTGTTTTTTCGATGTTTTTTTCAGAAATTGAGCCAATAAGTCCATGTAGATTTGTGGTCATTTGATGTCAAAGGGATACTGGGTGAGAGTTGACCATCAACATGACATCAAATTTGTTTACAAAGAAAAATACGTCCAATTGATGACGCTTTGACACCGTAAGATTGGTTGTTAATGTGTCGGTTAGTTTCCTTGTTCCAAACGTAGCATGTTTAGACTCCTTTCTGGTGAGTCGAAATGATTTTCCAAAATTATACCATCTATAATGAGATACTGTATGTTTCAACTTGTTCCAGAAAGCTTTGGATAGGAGCATCCTTTTTTCCTTCATTCTGACATTGCAATTTTTGTTGGTGGCCAATGCTGACCAAGCAGAAGGTGTGTTTGTCAGTCAAGATGGGTGCGACGGATTATATTATCTTGTCTTTCTTGAAACCTGGCCAGATGATGTTTGCACGCGCATAGATGTAAGACATAGATTGGTGGGAGGATTAGATGATTGGAGGGAACATAACTAGTACCACTTGCTTATGGTTGATGTCTATTGACGATCCATATCTTACTAGCAAATTCACTGATACTTAGAATCAAGTCTTGTTGGATACAAGATACATAAAGGAGCCCCTTAAAAGGTGATATACCCAATAAATACCCACGTTCAAAGGTGTATTAGTTGGGTTGATTATTAAGGGTACCATCCCAAGGGTACCACCGTTTTCCTTTCAAATATGTTCGTATCAACCAACAAATTCCCTTTTGGCAGGTGGAAAAGGGAAGAAAGGAGGTGGAAAAGGAGCCTTTGGGGGGCAAAACGATTTATTTTTTCGGGTCTTTGAGGTTGACGGTTTGGGGCGCCATGGGAAAAAAGGGGTCATGTAAGGGGGTCAAAAACATTCAAAGACTCCTTTTTCTTGAGTTTTCGAGTATAGTAGCCAAAGTTGACTTGGCGGTAAAAAAGGTAGATCAGTTTTTATCTTAGATAAACGAAATAGCAATGAATCAGAGATCATCAAATTGGACGAATGCTGGAAACTTTCAAGACTCCTAGCAACATCAATGGTCAGGGTTGCGATGGCCAAGATTTAACATGTGCCCATTCTGAGACACGAAGTTAAGAGTTGCTCGTTGGGTGGTAAAAGGTTCCTCATGGTATGAAATGTTCATAGGATGTTTTGGTTTAATATCCTGGGGCCCATTTGAGTAGTGACCAACACTTCTGGTATGTAGGGGATTCTACTATCTATCCAGTTTATTATAGGGATTCTTTGACTATAGCCAGTACTAACAGGAATCTCGTCATCAACCAATCAGTATTTCACATGAACATGTCATGGTCAGGGTTTTTGTTGGAACTCTTTGGGTCAAGATTTTGTCAATGTTGGAACTCTTTGGGTCAAAAGGATGCTGGGACCTTCCAGACGATCCTTTCTGAATTTGAGGTTTGATGGTCCCTATTTTTAGGGTCGAGTCCATTCGTGAAACATTTTCGGGGCTGGGGGGGTCAATGAAACTTTTGGTGCATTGGGAAAACAACCAGGTGTTCTAATAGTATGTACTGTTGATGGTTTTTCAAAAAAATCCTGTACCAATTTGAGGTTGGTACTTGTTCTTCACACTATAATATAGGTGTTTTTTAAAAATGAACTATCCCCGGCATGTGTAAAATGTGTGTATAATTATGAAGGAACAGGTGATGACACATATTCCAAGTGGCTTGAAGCCTCATTCCATCCACCATGGCCATATTTCAAGGGTGTTCCACCACGAATAACGCCTGGCACCTCGTGCAGGAAAAGGTAAGTGACACAAAAGTCGTGAGCTGAAACGCTGAAAGTGTCACGAATTCCAGGAGGGGTAAGTTATAGCCTTGAACGTATGGAAATGTTAGGCAGTGCTTATTTAAAAAATAAGGGCAGTCCACTGTACATGATGATTCCGGATTTTTTTTCACACAGCTTCCTAAAAAGTAATTAGTCAAGTACCCAAAAGGAAACTCATCTTCCTTTGCCATCATTTTTCAGGGGCGGGCTGTTAAATTTCGGGGGTGTATATTATATTGATTGAACTTATGTTAATGGATGTGTACCTGCAGGCAGTTTCCTCTTCATCCAGATATTAAAGGGCTGCAGGTCTCATGTTTGGGTGCTTTCTTAATGTGACCTGCTGAACATACATTTGACATGAGGTGGATTAAACTACTTTTCTCAGCAAGTGAATTCATCATATACGGACCAAATTATCTTTGGTTGAATTATGGTTGTGACGGAAAGCTTGCTTGAGGAGGGTGGTGGACATCCTCCAAAATCGCTTTACTTTCAGAAACTTGCAGTTTTTTGAGACTGTATCACAATTTACCCAAGAAATATGAAACATCATCAGTGGAATTTGTCTGTTCATAAGTTTTTGTGAATTTCCAGAGTTTGGGCATTTCAAGACTGGAAACGCCACATGGATGTCTGATTTTGTGAAACATTCTTCCCATTCCCCACGTGATGCCTTGAAACAAGTCCCATCCCAACAACACGGTCTACCACCTTTTTCCATCTAACAGATGAGAAGAAATGTCTTTTTGTTTGGATGTGTATATAGGTATTATAATCTCTTTATTGCACGGCTTGGCTGATTCCGGGGAGATGTCTATGAATTGTCTATAATCATCATGGTTTATGATGTTTTGAATTATTGGAAGAAGTTCCTTAGAAACAAAAAAGCTGTTCTAGGTTGATGAAATGTAGTTTCGTCCATCCATACTTACTGTATCAGTATCATTTGAAGACTTCAGTAGGATGTGAGTCTGTGGTTGAAAGTTGAAACCATTGCTAACTTCTTATCAGTTTATCTCGTGACACCATTCGTCGCAGTCTGTAGTAGTTGCTTTCCAATCGCCAGCGTGGCGTTTGGCAGATAAAAGAAATGTTGATTTGGCTGGTGGGGAGGGTTGAACCGTTTGAACCATGTATTCCCATCATTAAAACTCATCTACAAGATCTTGTAGTACTATGATCTCCTGAGATTCATCAAATTGGTGGATGTTTCAAGCGTAACATCTCTGATCAATGACGAAGCCGCATGGATAATCAGTGATGCACGCCAGATTGGAACCAAGAACTCCATGTGTGCAATGTCACCGGAAGTAGTGGAAACTTCTTCCTCAAACAAATATACAAATCCCATGATCGAACATAAAACATGTTCATGTTCAAGATTTCGTTTCATGGGACATGTTTGGTTGTGCCTGCAAATCGGGAACCCGAAAACCCGTTGCGAACTCCTATTGAATCGTGTTGAAGGTAAAATCTGCACAATTCTTGTGCTTTAAATTCTAAGACAGATGTTTATTTTGTGAGTTCAAGCACCAAGTATTTAGTCACCAAAAATCGATACGAAAGGGGGTTTCAGGATATGGATTTTTTTGCCACAAAAATGCGACAAAAGCTTGGTGTAAAAACTTGTTGGCTCTGCAGAAAAAGGTTTTATGCAGTTGGAAGGGAGAAGAAAAAAAACAACGACGGACTTAAGAAATTATCACAAAACACACATGGAAACAAGTATTTCTTACTCAAAAAGAAAGAGAGATTTCAAGAAACTGTGATGTTTGCGTTCAGTTTGATTTTTCACAAACACTTTTACTTGATGTGTATAATAAGCTCATGTTTAAACACATCCACCAAATCTGTTGAAATATATCTCCACTGTGTTGAAGCTGTTTGTTGGTTGACCAACCAGCACACACTGAACTCATCATCGCCATGCCGAACTCCAGCCATCGTTCCAGCGAATGTGCACGTATTGCCTGGAGGCATTGTCCGCACACCCTGGGGGAGTTGGGAAATTCATCGACTCAAAAGTACCTTTCAACAGGAGATGTTTGTTAGTTTTGCAGGAGGGGTTTAATTGTGTTCCTCCTTGAAAACTAAATGCAAAAAGCTGAACATTGATGATTTCAGATGATTCATGTCCTTTAAAATGGTCCCTTTTCAGGTGACATTTGTTAGTTTTTAGGGAGGGTAACATAGCAGGCTGGAAACATGGGGACCAGTTTATTTGCTGCATTTTATTGCTGCAAAACATGGGGGAACATGTCCTTTGTGTAATTTCCTGGAAAACTCACATGTCACCCACACCAATGGAAGAGGAAAATCATGTTTTTTCCACATTTATCAAGGGGTATGTATAGATATATGTTTACACCCCTGAAAATTAACATGGAACCTAAAAATTACTGAACCAAACCTCCATATTTTTTGGGAACTTCAACACTTTAGGAACTCTCTTAGGATAGAATTGTGGTAGTGTTTTCAAGCATTTTTACGGACCAAGTGATGCGTAAAAAAAAGCACCAAATAATTGTTGCTGCAAGAATTTGTTTCTATGATGATGTTTGTGTGGATGCTCTAAGATGGTAAATCACCATTTAGATTGATTTCATCTTGGGTGGTATTTTCGAAGATGTTTATTAGATGTTGTTTCGCGCAAATTGTCTCAGAGATGCAGCAGAACTTGACTGCCAGCAATGAGAGTGAGTCTCTGAGTGACTCGCCGGTTGTGGCTGCTGGGTCAACTGGTGTGAAGAGAGAGGCAGATGTTGGGAATGAAAGGATTGAGAAGACGGAGCCGAAGGCACGTGTTGTCTACATGCAACCGAGATCCAAAGCCAGAGTTGTCCCTCCACCTGCAAAAGTGAAGTCAAAGGCAGCTCCGAGTGGCTTGATTTCTTTTCGACTTGAAAAGTCTGCTCCGGCTGCAAAAGTTTCAGCCTTGCGTGCTGGAGATGATGATGAGATGGAAGACATTCCCTTGCCCCGTCCAGAAGAGGTTCTGGAGGAAGGTGAGGAACAGGAAGGTGAGAATCCTCCTACGCAGGAATGCGAGCTGGAGTTGGGACCTGAGGGATGGTTTGAACACTTGTCCAGAGGTCACCAACCTTATTTGGCAACATGTTTGGCGTGTGTTCGAGCCCAAGGAAAAATCCCTGCAAAGCGATTGCGGGGGAAAAATGAAGGAAGGATTGATGAACAACACCGTACATGTGGTGTAATCATTTGCATAAACACTGTTATTGGGGATCTTTTTCAACGGTTTCTGTATGTAAATGTTCACCCCGATTTGGTTAAGATGATAGTAGCAATAGAAAGTGCATGTTGAAGTCGTGATCCCTGACAGGGCTGGATGTTTGTTGGCGATGACCCGTAAAAAATACCATTGAAATCCAATTTTTGTGGATGTATTCCCACCAAAAAAACATCGAAGGATCTAGTTAGGTTGGACTACGGGAGTGTAACTGACCACCACTTAGTTTGTTTATTGGTATTCATAGGTCGAGTTCATTCCGCAGGATGCAATCGTCACCACCAGGATGACATTCTTAGTAGGAAATCCCCAGACTTTATGAACCCGTATTTGCCGCTGAGCATCCTGGGTGGGGGAGATATTTTTCTCCGGTAAAACCAACGTAGCAGTGGGAAAACGGACCTTTTTGAAGATGATGTCCTAATGAAAATTAGAGATGTTCCATTGCCATGTTAGTTTACCGGAGTGTACTTGCATACCATAATAAACTCAAGAAAGATTCAACCTCCCCCAATGCCAATCTCCCCCAGAAAATAAGGCCTTATTAAGGTATCCTTGGATTCCCATGATACATCTCACTATCAAACTTTCGAAGTAAAGTCCAGCCAAAAACCCCAACAGCTCAGTGGAGATCAGGCACAAGACTGGTAGCGTTGGTGACTTGCAGGGGTATCTCAGAGGGTGGCTGTTCTCGTTGGTTTCCAGAAAAGGAATGGTGCGGTAGAAATGATAACAGGGATGACATGCGATGCGGCTTAAATCTATGTTCTGTTTTGGATCGTTGAACAAAAATTATTCTTATATATGCAACAAAAGTAGTCTTTGGTGTTTGGTTCAATATTAATTTTGTTGGGTATGTTTTGCAAGGTTGAAATTCTCAGTCACTTTATTTTTCCAATTTCATTTGAATGTATCATTTTGGTCCTCGAGAAATCTGTCACGTGTCGATGAGGTTGGGACAAAAAGCAGCTCCAGTGGCCAGCCGCGATTTCAAGTTTGGGAGACTCAAAGGGTTTGGTATTGAGATTTATCATGGGAATCTAAGGGTAACCCCTTAGTAAGGCCTTATTTCCTGTGGGGGAAATATGGCTTCTCTGGCAGTCTCAGTACTATGACAGGAAAGTCAGTGTGTTTGGAGAAGGTCAATGGGTTGTTGTACCATATTCATTGCAGGTGTGCCAATGGAGCCATTTTATTGAAACTAGTATTGGTAAATCTAGCTCCTTGGGGCCAGTTCTGAAGAACACTCTTATCATCTCAAAATTAAAGAGGTGAACCCCCCCCCCCCCGCCTCAAAATGCTAGGAATTGATATAAAGTATTCTGATTCAAATGATTCAACCAAGCTCGCGGAAACCTACACACTCATACGTTTCCTTTGTGATTCCAGAAAAATATGACATGTTTTATCAGATCCCTGAATAAATGATTCGTTTCTTCAGCTTGAATTCACCATGGTGGCCCCCCCCACCAAGGCGTGACAATATGCGCATGGTCCGTTCGATGAGTCGTGATGTACGACGGAACCGTGATGAGTTGCTTGGCGATGGGATCACTGAAACAGGGGGGGATAATGGTGTGTTGGCAGTTCAAACGATGGGATGGAAATATCTTGGAATTGTGCCAAACATATGACTTAACTTTCGAGCCAGATCGAGAAAATAGCAATAATTGAGACAAAGCAAGTAAAGGTGATTAGTGCCCGTGATAGTAGCACATGTTCTGGGGCATGAGTCCAAGACAGCATGCTTGTGTGCCTCAGTTTTGGAATTGGGTGACTTATTTTGAAGGAGGTCCATCAATATCGTTCTCTCGCATTCTCTAACAGCACTTTGAAAAATTGCTTGGAACACTACTTTTGGATATGGCATTTGTCACGGGCATGAGGGTTTCTTTTAAAGAAATTAATGATCATCAAGGACCACGTGTTTACACCGGCTGAAGCAAATACAAGTAAGCAAAGATGGCGGTGGAATAAACTCAACTGGGCGATGTTTCGCAATGAGCTTATATTCAGAAATTTGGAAGGACTACTTTCCATAAAGACTGTCATAGATTCGATCTTGAATGATATTCTTTTTGGGGCTATAAGGAGGCTTGGGGTATCGAATCACCATCTTATCATCTACATGCCCCAATAGGGAGGTAAGCACTTCCCTTGTACTTAGAAGGTTTAGAAGTCAGAGTTGGCCATGGCTCATACATGTGGATAGGTGTATGGTATTGCCAATGTTTGGCCCCAACATACCAAAAAGGTTGGAGGTCAACTTGTTTAAACCCAAAAAACTGTCCAAATGAAAAGCCAGTGTTTTGAATTGTCGAACACAGAAAGATATATATATATACATATTCTATTCATGATTTTAGATACCAACAGAATTCATCTTCTAACCTCACTTTTAGATCTTGGTGCAATTATGATAACAAGATACTGTTGATGCTTCAGAAATCCCAAGGCTAACAACCACCTTTTGGATGTAAAAAATAAAACCCTGTGAGTCATGGGATTTCAACTACCAACCTCAAGTGGTTCGCAAGATTTCAAACATCAAAATCCCACCATCAGGGCGCCCCTCGCCTTTCTGCCGCCCCCCCAAACCCACCTCTTGAGGTCGGACAAACGGAGTGATCCCGGCTTCAAGCTGCAGAAGTTTGCGTATCTTGGGTGATGCATTGGGTTGGTTGGTTGGCTTGGTTGGTTGGTTGGTTGGTTGGTTGCTTGGTTGGTTGGGTTGGTATTTTGAAATGATGTTGGTTGGTATTGGTTGGGAATGTTGGTTGATTGTTGGTTGGAATTGACATTGGGAATGTTGATCATTTTTGCAAGTGGTAGATTTGTTTTTCAAAAAGGGAGCTTCCAAACGGTGGATTGTTTTTTTGAAAAAAAAGCTTGGTAATTCAATTTTTGGGTGTTTCTGTTGGTGAAGTATAGTGAAAGATAAAATGTTAGGTTGATGCATTTTCAGAGACACAGAGTGAAAATTTCAACTCTTGGACGATTCACATCTGTCATGGATGGAATTTGAGAAACTACGGCAGTGAACCTTTTTTTAAAAAAAGGAGGAAGCACAACAACACATTTGCACCTTAAACATATCTTCGTTTTTGTTTATGTGCAGGCTTGGGAGGTTAGTGGCACATATCTCAATTGCAGGATTCAGGGTGGTTTAAGTCGGTCATACTGCCATTCTAATGGGTGCTTTAGGTGACATGGTGGATTGTTTCGGGGTCACTCAGATTTACCTATCCCCTGGAAAAGGATGATTGGAAGACGATCCTTTCCTTTTGAAATGGTTCCTTTTCAGGGAACCTGTTTGTTTTTTGGGGTGTGTGTTTTTTGTTTGTTTTTGTGATATATATTTGTTTATATACAGTATAAATAGAATGATTACTGTATGTTTTTTGGTATATTTTTCCAACATTAATGGTGGGTAAGTGAGTTGTTACAGTAAGCTTGACAATTTTTGGAGCCTTCAAAAGTTTGATGATCGCACTGGTTGATGAGCTCGGTAAACTAGAGCTGCAAGTGGCTGTGAAGAAAAATGGAACCGTTGGAAAGTTGGGTGCATTCAAATTGGTGAATGATTCCAGCTCACCCATGGAGATGATGAAAATGGATGATGAGGAGGAGGAGGAGGATGAGGATGAGGATGATGGTGAGGATGAGTATGATCAGGATGATCAGGATGATCAGGATGATGATGATGATGATGATGATGATCATGGTGCAAACAGACTTATAGGGAAAGCATACCATGAAAAGGTTGCAAATCCTATATTGATATGATTGTGTTGGTCAATTTATAGGGATTCCGGTTGGTTGATGCTTTCGAAACCCCAAAAATAAGGACTACTCTTGATGAACAAAACCTTTGCTTTGAATCACGAAGGGTGTAACATACCCACTACTTCCTTTCAAATTCATAAATTGATCATGCAAAAAAAATGTCCCAGTAGATACCATATCATCATCTATCATCTCGAATTTGATGTCAACATCCATTTAGATATTATCCATAAATGGGGTTGTTGAATTTTTGTTGGCGGTATGTTTTGTTTCCTACCGTTGTTTTTGTTTTCCCCCCTACCCCACCATGGTGGTGGAACCCTCCATGAAATCCTCAAGGAACGTGGCTAGCAGACTTCATGAAACTCCTAAGAGGTGCCAATTTGCGGATTTTGACACGACGTCCGTCCGTTAAATGTGCCGAAACATCATCATCCGGGTGGTGGATAGGGCTGGTGGCGTTCGAAACATGTGTTTTTTTATTTTTAATAGGGGTGTATACCTGGGGATGATGGATGGATCCAAGTTGACTTGGGGCTTTATCTTGTTTGAATGGGTTGGTTTGAATCATGTTTTTTTGTCATTAACCACTCCCTTTGACGGTTTGCCCCTTGAAAATAGGACGAAACCCAAAAGGAAAGGATCATCTTCCAACCATCCATTTTCAGGGACGAGCTGATAGTTTCAGGGAGGGTATGCACCGATTTTTGTGGATCCACCAACATTCGGAGGGTAATGTTAACCTCCATGTGGAACGGATACAGTACTAATATCCCACACTGGAAAAGAAGGGAATATCATCGAGCTCAAAAACCCTCATCTCAATCCGTGACATTTTAATGACTCCAACGAGAAAAGAAAACCAGAGGATAGGAGAGACGGCCTTGGAAATACGATGTAGACACATGAGAATTGTTTTGCAATTGGCAATGGAACATGATGAACATGAGCAGTTTTCAGCAAGAACATCGTCCACAGGACTGTTTTTTTTTCCAGCCAAACGTGTTGGATTTGCCAGAGTGTAGGTTTTTTTTGTTTAGGAAGTTGATTGAAAATGCAACTGACGTCAAGGAGTAGATTCTGAGTAGGTTATGAAGGGTTGAGTTGTGTCATGTTAGTCAGTACCGATTGACAGGGAAATGCAAGATGGTGGGTTGCCTTTGTTGGGTTACCAGAATGTTACTCCTGGCAAACATTGATAACTTCTAAGTCCTTATAACATATACCTACTTATAACTGATCATTAAGTCATTAGTATCAATGTATAATTTGTTTATATTTTCAAATATATATACATATAGCATATATGATGTATATATGTCTAGCATATTCGAATTCTGGCAAGACATCATCCCCTGCGGGTGGGATCTTGTCGCCTTACCAGAACGAGGCTTCAAGAGCTGCAGGCATCTCGAACATTGCAGGCGGCACCGTTGACATCGACGGTGGCGAATGAATTTCGAGATCCTAATAGATATAAACATGGGAGGCTAGCCAGGTTAGCTGATGATTTCAAAGGTTTTTGTTTTTTTAGCCCTACCTGGGGAAGTGATCCAATTTGTCGAGCATATTTTTCAAAGGGGTTGGTTCAACCACCAACTAGAAGATGGACATGGTTCGAATGAAACGGAAATCTATTTTAAATTGTGTGGAAATCTGTGTAAATGCCGAATAATTAGTCCGTTTTTGTTTGCGGTGTTCCATGTTGATCTCTTAAGGACACAACATCTTTATACCTGTGAATTGATGATGCAATATCTCTCCCATGTGTTTTTCCCAGCTACCTTTTCCGAGCCAGGCACCATTTTCAAGTTGGTCTATAGTAAACCTTACCAAAATGTGAAGTGATTTTTTCCTAGTTTTCCAAAGAAGTCCCAAAAGACGTGGGATATAATTGATATAATGATATGTTGGTGTGGGGTGCAACTTGAAAAACGCTATTTTAGTTCGACAAGATTCACGTTAAAGGACTATCTGAATGGTTTGCTTATGGGGCATGCGGCAATGCTAAGCGGTTTGGATGATGTGGGGCGAATCTTTTGGAAAGACGTGGCGGTTGGATGTTGATATGTCTAAGCTGATCATCCAATTTTTTTGGGGTGGGATGTTGATATACTAAAACTTGACGTTTGGTGCAACTTAGTGGTTCATATGTGGATGGCATCAAAAAGGTTGATGCTGTTTATGCTTCTACAAGGAGAAGATGCAAGCATACAGGCAATGCCTTGAAATTCAAAGTGGTTGCCCAGGCTTACTTGGCCAATGGCTAAACTTTAAACTTTTTGGGATTACATAGTTGATAGGGAGAATAAAGTTCAAGCTTTCATTTCACGGTCCATTGGCCAAGTGAGCAGGTACATGAGTTTTTTTTTATTGCATCAGGACTGGATGAATTTCTGGAACTAGAAACTGATGAATGGTTGGATCATCATGGATTCTGAATTGTTGATAATTCTCCAAGTTATCATTGGATCATTGAAATTCCCCAAATTATCATGGGAGTATTGATGCAATTCACCAAGCTTTTTGATTGTTGATCATGATTTCTGCGGTACTCAATCTTTTGATCACCCACTACCAATTTGGAGGTATCCCCAAGTGTAGGGTATATGGTTGTTAGTTGTTTTCGTTAGTAAACCTTCCAAACCTCCCATGCGACCTTCACTCCGCATCCGCATTAAGGCTTCGGGGACTCCATCTAGACTGCGATCTTTGAGCAATCCTGTCAGTGTTCTCAGTCAACTTTCAGTTGTTTCACAGAGACCAGGGACAATTGGTGTTACATGAGCAATGAAAAGAACCTGGTTGCGGATTTTAGTATGCCCAGTTGTAAGGGGATTATTTTTTAGCCAATGAAAGGATCCCTATCAAACAACCAGCAAAAAAGGAACGTAAGGAACCGCTTTTTTGCGTGGCTCATATGAAGAATGAGGTTTTCATATGCTGCAAGTTAGTAGACTTATCATAAGGCGGAGGTACAGCCATATAGCACTGGTTCCTACATGATTTTTTTGACCAAGGGCTATTACCCTGATCGTTATGTAATTCCATATTATCCCAATGAAGCCACCATTCGCAGTAGCATAAACCGCGAAGATGTTGCACACATGACTTGTTGGAAGCGCAGCAAGCTTGCATAAACTGCCTGTACAAGTAGTGAATCATCTATTGAATATACGTAGGTGTCAGTGAGCCTATGTTTGCTTCTTTGCCATTTTTGCCAATATCTTCTTGTTTGGGGCCATGTTTCTTTAACAAAGAGATGTATATATATATATCTAAAAAGAACGGTTCGCTGTTGCGGTCCCTTGAGAGCTTGCTTTTTGTCCACACGCTAGGTGGGCTGATGGAATGTGCAGATATGGAAATGTGTGTGGACTAATGAGAATCCTCAAACTTTATGCAACCAATCAAAATAGCAAAGAAGAAAGAAAACAACCTTCACATACCATGAATTTTCCAACCATATGTCAATTTTCAAGCCTTTCTCACCCTGAATTCCGAATGTATTGCGATTTGTCCTGTTTTCAGGGCTTGAGTCCTGCGAAGACATCGCCACCGGTGGCACAAAGTCCTTGGGTTGGGGGACCTCCAACAATGGTTACCAGATGGATGGGCAGGTTCCTGTTGGTAAATAGCGACCAAAGATAGCCCATGTTGTTTTTTTTCATCCTAAAAGGCTTGCTGTGGGGTTGTGGATTTTACTCGTTTTTTGTTAAGGCACTTTGTCCATGCAGTAAAACACTGAGGCACGAGTTTCCGAGTTGAAGGCTGTTGAATTTTTTTTGTTGTTCAGTGTTGTTGGCCAAAAATTGAAAAGAAAAGCCGCAACATGTTGACTCAACAACGTGCCAAGATAGACCTTGATTCACTTCGTAGCTTTGAAGTGGGATGGATTTTTTTGTTGGGTGGAAGTGCAACCTACCAGGAATTACCATCAAGAAATTGGCCAACATAGATCAAACTTAGTTGCCTTTTGGCAGCTGCAACTCCTGGACACTTGCAGAACTGTTACAGTAGTTCCCTCCTGTGGAAAAAAAACATATCCTCGATCCCAGCCCTTTTGAGTCGATGATTTTCCATCCTTTCCCTTCCAGTGGGATATGTCATGATCCTTCCCTGGACGGTACAGTTTTTAGGGAGTCGACGATCGCCCCCAAGGCAAGAGGACCTTTACGCAGTTGCAATCAACCCATTCCACGTCCCAAAGGCGAGGTGGATGGATGGGTGGATGATGGGTCCAATGGGTGTACTGCCAACGGGGTGAAGGAATCCCAAAATGGGACCAAATCACCTGGTGGTTTTATAAGGGAAAAGTCACTCCAAAAATGGCCATTGCCATACACCATTTTGGATTGATGAATGTTTGTTGTTAAAATAAAAAATCGGATCATGCAAAGAAGAATTCAAATCCCTGCCACTTTGGCGAACATCTTGATAGTTTCCTTTAGGTTTTCGATGACTATAAAAACAATGACAAACCTTGATTTAAAGGATGTGGATAAAAGTCTGATGAATTCCAATTGGTTCATGCTCCATCAAATTTGGTAACCAGCCTTTGGAAAGACAGGATACTATCATGGTATCATTCGTGAGTCGGCTTGTTGCTAGGGGACGCCCATGTCCCTAAAAGATGTATATAATCGAATCTTGGTGGCGACGATTGCATCCCTGGGTCCCTGGGTTTAGTACGTTCATCTCAACCGGCATGGCATGGGTTCCGCGAAGGTAAACCGGAGGTAGTGAAGGAAGCCAAGATGGAGACTCAAGGTGATGAGGGACATCGGTTTTGGATGATACTGGAGGATGATTTTGTTTGGATGTTGGAGAATATATAGATGTGTTTGTTGGATATCTTTGACATTTGAGACTAGTTCTTGTTGGAGGATTTGAGTGGAAGGTTTTGCTTATATATAATTAATGTTCAATTATGGTCTTTTTCAAAAGAAATTTGGGGTGATATTCATGCAGAGACCCCAAAAAAAAACAAAGCAAAAGAGTTACAGTTACAGCCTTTTTCAAAAAAGGACAAATGGACTCAGGACTCAGGACTCACCGTTACAAGTCTTCGTTATATTATCAGTGAATCCTTTCAGGTTCCTGAAACAGTGTGGCAGTTTTGGAATGTTATGAAACCTTTTTCAGATGGTTTCCCGGTGTTGGGGGAGATGATCCAAGTTGACGAATATATATGTATATATGTATACCAGGTAATCAGTGACCTTGTTAGGGGTTAAGTGACCTCGATTTCAGGAATCAAAAGGTCACTTTGAAGAAGCTGGTAGATGTGTTTTTCTTCCAAAATGGATGGCTCAATTGATATATGATGATGTATGGATTGATTTTCCCCCGCAACATGTCCCCGGGGAAAAGCCCTGTCAAACCCGTGTTTTTCCCTGCAAAAAACATGGTGGTAAAAAGATGGTGGTTTGGTACAGGTCAAGAGAATCGTCCTGGTGCAAGGAGAGGAATGGGAAATTTGGGGTTTGGTGGAAATTATAAAAATCTGATGATGGCATGAGAAACGGATATTGGTGAAACAATCTAGGTGGTGATATGATGATATAAACATATTGTTGTTTGGTACTATTCAAGAGGACGAATCGGCAAAGAAAGCATTTGAGGAGTATGTTGTTTCAATGAATTGAAGCCAAAGCTGAGTACTTCGCATGATGGGAAGCCGATGTTTGATGCTGGAAATGATGGCGAAACTAGTGACAATTTTAGTTGTTTGATAGAAGTGATTGGTGTGATTTGGAAATGCCAGAGAGTGTGGCTCAATTTCACTTCGCACCCGAACATCTCCAAAAAGATCTGGCACATTTCCAACCATTTCCCATAGTTGAAGGGTTGTAACGTGTTGTAACCGACACTAAACCCTGTCTATGTGCGGCTAAGAAGTTATATAGATTGAAGACAAAAACTGGGTGGTGAAAACTCAAACATTTTATATGTTCATCCCGATCGTTGGGGAAATGATCCAATTTGACTTGCGCATAAATTTGCAGATGGGTTGGGAAACAACCACCAACTATACCCATTAGATAGTGTGAATCAAAAAATCCCAAAAACATCTCAGCAACTAGGATTATTTCCCCAACTACTTGGAGGATCATCCCAGTTAGTAAGTAGTTAGTAACCCCCATTTATAAGCCAGTTAGGCCGTTTATAAGGGGAACAATCCTACTTAGGCGATTTATTAACCATGGTTATTAACCATTTATATACTAAATGGGATGATCCTCCAAGTAGATGGGTTGGGAAACAACCACCGTACCTCGAAAAAAGGTTGCTGTTCTCGCCGTTACCTCGAGAAACGACTGCGGTGGGGAAGCCAGATAGCAATGATGGTTGTGGGGTTGAAAAAAAAAACACGGCACCAAAACACGCCGAATGAGATAAGGGTGGGCTTTGGAAAGTTGTGCTAGTTGCGTTTTTTTTCTATGTTTTTGCTTGGTAAGTGACGTGTAAAGAATTCCTGGAGTGTCAGTATTCAAGCAATTTGGGTGTTTTGCATGTGTGCTTTTGTTGGATTTGATATGAGAAAGTGATGGTTCACGTTCTAAACTCATGCTTCCAGATTTTGTGTGGCATGCATTTGAAGGATGCACGAGTTTTCTGCCTCTGACATTACCCTCCCACATCGTATATAAAGTGACATATTTATGGACAGTACAGTACCTTTTCCGTCCCTATTTCATCCGTGTCCAGTGCTTACGCATAATGCATGGCAAAAGCATGCAAATATGTGTGTACTTTTTTAACGGGTTGATCATTATAGATTCATCATTTTTCTTGTACATATGAAGAGCAGGCATGCATGTGACAGCGTATATGTTTGTACAATTTATTTTCAGGCCGAGACGCATGCTGTTTAGGTATACATATTATAGATTGGGTTTCGCTCGGAATGCTTACGCGCCCAAGGGGCCCTTCTGAGTCCTTCGTTATGTCACATGAAGCAAAACCCTATGCCCCAAACGATGCAAACAAGTTGATTTTCTTTGTTTCCCAGCACAAAGTGATGGAGCATTGGTGGCAAAAAGCACGGAAAGTGGTGGAACATGCAGTGCTCGCGATTCTTTGTAAGGTGTTGAGGGGCCAAATTGGTGGAAGAACCCACTGAAGGAGAAATGCGCAAGCATACCAAGAGTGACTCAACATGTATAGATGTATCGGTACACTATTGTGCATCCAACATCGACAACTAACATATTGCAACGATTGGCTGCTGATTGTCAAGGTAGGTGGTTTATTATCCTCCGATATCCAGTTAAAACGATGTCTATATAATACATGTATATATATATATATATGTATATCAATTCTGGAATGCGCGCACAAGAGTAAGCCACCAACCGAAACGATCACGTACCTTCCAGGAAACTAATACGGCGCATGAAAAACGATGGTTGAAAGTAATTGCTCTAGAGATGACATCGTCTCAGATGCGTTGTTAGTTGTAGGGGATGGCAACCATTGCTTTGACATCAACACATTGCTCGCCCTAATGCATGCGCATGCATGTGCATATTTTATGTTCATAGCTACAGACATGTAGATACCTGTTTCTTTACAATGGGTATTAGTTGTGTATATATATAAGTATTTCTCACTCTAAATATATATATATATATCTTCATGGATGTAATGTCTACAAACGCATATATATATTATCATTAAAAATATATACATATTTAGGCATCTTTTGAAAACGATGAAAGCCATGGGGCCTCCCAAGGTCAGCTCCCCTGAAGATGAAACTTCCCAAGATCGTTCGTCCAGGCTCATGGCGCGCCGTTGTTGGTTTTTTTTTCGGCTTGGATTTTTTTTGTTTTGGAGGAGTGTTTCCCTTCCCAAAAAAAAAGGCACAACTTTTTTTTCAAGAAATGCAGGTTGTTCATTTTTGTTTTTTTGCGCGTGTTGGGAGGTTGGGGGGTGGGAGATTTTTGAAAGTGTTCTTTTTTCGACCCCTCGGCGAAAAATATCTGTAAAATTGATTGAGAATGTGCAAGTTTTTCAAGATGAACAGAGGCAACTAAAAAACTCTTGCTTCAATATGGTAGCAGACACTGCGTATACAATCCTTGGATGTTTGCACCTTTGACATTTTCATTGGCACACCTAGAACACTAGCAATAATGATGTTTGGAAGATGACTTTCCTTCTGCCAGCTTCTTCAAAGTGACCTTTTGATCCCCCAAATGGGGGTCACTTTACCCCTACAAAGGTCACTTATGGGTCCAAACGAGGCCACTTTGAAGAACCTGGTGGACTGGTTTTTTGTTTAGGGGGGCCGTCATGTGTTTTGGCATCATTTCCCCCATTTTCTCCTGAAAATCAGGCATGATGAGATGCAAGAAACGCAGGAGATCAGCGAAGTACCAGGCCAAGTATCCTCGGTTTGGATGATGATTTTGTTCCCTTATAAAATCAGGCGCAGATGACAAGGATTCAGACAGAGCGAAATGATGTTAGATGATTAGATATTTAATTACATAGATATACTAAGAGTGGGAGAATCAAGCACTTTTGGCAATTTCTTTGCATAGGTGTGGTTACACCCTCTCATAAAACAAGCTACGTTTTTTGAATGTTCATCCATGTGTTTTCTCCAGCCATGTTGAACAAGGATTTCCCTCCACTCCAATTTTCTCATCACTTGAAAGGTTGGTGGCCTGGAGATTCTTTGAGCAGTCCTTTCGTAACTTGGAGTGTTTAATTGGAAAAGTCAGAAAGGTATAGAAAGGTGACTTTGGATCTACCCTCCTACTTGGAAGATCATCCCACTTAGTATACGTGGTTGGTTAAGGGGGTTACTTCCGCCATGTATAACTAGTAGACCAGCCCTGCTTAGGGGACTTATTAACCATGATTACAAACCACCTACTAAATAGGATGATCCTCCCAGTAGGGAGATATGTTAGTTCCCTGGAGGATGAAGGGTATACCCGTATACCCCCCCCCATCCAGGATGCCAGGTCAAATGACATATCTTATTCAATGGCTGGTTCAAAGATTGATTCTTTTGCTAGCTATGTTAACCGTTTTTTTTCAGAGTGTATCATTGAAAGAAATGAGGTCAGAATAGTCACAAGATTGGCCCCTACTAGTTAAAATGAACTGACTATTACAACCCCTATAAATGGCCTTATAAATGTATAAGTGGAGTTATAACCCTACTTATGGCTGGTAGGGGCCCACTTTGCAAATCTCCGAGGCCTTCTCCGACTTCGAATATATCCCACGGCGCTGTCGTTCCGCCCCCCGTCAAACAGCTTCCGAAAACCCGACCGACAGCCGGTCACGGGGCTGTGCCGAGCGGATGTGGCGTTAAAACCGGGGCCCTGAGAGTCCGACACTAGGACTGGGATGGTGAAAGAAGTTTGAAATACATATAGTGATCATCAGTGACCAAAAAAATGGTAGATTTCACCTTTTTTGATTTACATGTGCATACTTGCAGACTTAGATTCATAACAAATTTTGGTGTGTTCTGCTTGAAGACCTTAGCAGCCTAGCATGTCAAGGGTCTAGACTTCTTGTGACATTGAAGTCGCTATCCCAGAATGGCAATGACCATATCCGGTAAGCAAGAAACGTGGGATCCGTTGAAAGGAAAGAAGAGACTTATGACATACAGTCATACAATTCAAAATGCAAAGATCGCAAAATTAAAGGAGTTCCTGAACTCAATGCGTTTTCTGAGAAAAATCATCTATTTGAGAGAATTTGGCTGTGATCACCACTTTGAGTGGACGTTGTCACTCCCTTCACATAATTGTTATGATCATCGGATCCCATATCTGTGTCTTGACAATAGTTCACTTGTATTCTTAGGGGTAAGCTGTGGTTTCCGCCACGGCGAAGGGACCTGTAGATATTCACAGGTCACACCTTCGGCCATCAAATTCGTAGGCACCCAAATTCGTCCATCGATGGACGCTGCGATGATGCGACTTGCCACACACGGATGGGATTTCAGGATGCGACGACACCGACAAAAGGCAGGGATTTCTGGATTTTTGAAGCAAAATGAGATGTACAAAGACAATAGACGAGAGAACCAACAACTCTATTATATTCCAAAATTCTAAAACTTCAACTTCAATGTTTCAACACAAGAATTCCTTTCGTTTTTTTGGTTCGCCCATATGAGGTTGAGGAAATTGAAACTCCATGATGCATCTTCCTGTAGCTAAATCGACGACTGGATAGATGAATTTGAAAAGACTTCCATCCGATTGGCAATGCGTCGTGACTGGCCAACCGTTTCGTGCTGGTTGGTTTTGGCCAGGAAAAAAAGGGTACTCCAAAAGCATCAACATCTGGCAGTGTGTGATCAATCCCTATGTATATTTCCCTAATAAATTACCATAAATCTAAAGACAAATGTAGGTAAATACATGGAGCATATTAGGGAATTGACCCTTGAATGATTTTGGGAAAATTACAAGTGCTGAAATCCGGAGGTTTGACACCTATACAAAGCATTGGCAAAAAATGATTGTTGAAACATGAAGTTAAAGCGTGGGGTAAATACCAAGCTCAACTGGTGACCGCCGGATTTCAGCTATCAAGACGTATGAACAAAGTCCTCACCGTGTTTTTTGGAAGGGATTTTTGGATGGAGTTTGAAGTGGTTTGCTCAACTACATACAGCAAAAAGGCTGAGTTATGAGATGTTTCCTGTGTATGTTGAATTTATGTCATGAAAACGACGAAAGAAGATGCAGAAGATGAAACTCTTGAAGATCTACGAGTCAAGCTGGAAATTAGTGACCAGTTTTGTCTAGATATTTCAGTCGGAAAAAAATCTGCAGACTTGGGGGGAAGTCCAGGTTTATTGATTTGCCATGTTGTTGAATTTCTTTGCCTGGAGATATCCCAGATTTTGTTGTACATGGTGAGCAATCAGATGAGAAACTCCCCAATACACTTGGGATTTTCCGAAACAAAGCCACAGATGGTACCTAGGGATCTAAATTAATATTGCTTTCCAGGGCCAAATCTGCATCCCTGATACCCAATATACTTTTGATTTGTTAAAGGATTCAGAAGCTGATGTTTTACTTTCTACCATGGGATTCGCCATCATTTAGGGACTATGTTTTTGAACTTGCTTCCAAGCATTGAAGAGTCGCAGCTCTAAATATACTTAGGGTCCAAACTTCCATAAGTTCTCTGTGGTAGGGGATGGTCATTCACCCAATAGTAGGGTTTTCTTATACCCACTATAAGGATTCCTGTTATTAAAGGTGTGATGACCCTCTCTAACAAGTCTAGACCTTGTCAGAAATGCCCCGATGAATCTTTCATCCGATGGATTGATGGAACTAACCTTTTCTGGCCCTGACCTCCCTTGGGCTGAAAAAAGGGCGGCTTCATCAGAAATACTTGATGTTATTATAGATTTTCACAGAGTTACCCATCCAGAGCTACAAATCTAAAGTTGAATGCTAGGTAGAACAAGTTGTCTTGGTGATTCGATTCAAGAGTGTATATTAGTTGGCCCAGACTTTCCAAATAGTCTTGTATGGGGGAAAATCCACTTGTGAACATCTTTGGGGCTTTGAATTTGCCTCTGCTGATTGTTTTTTCACCTCTCGAGGGGGCTCCAGAGTCCGGGCAGGGGTGGGGTTGTTTTGTTTTTTCCCATCCCGGACCCGGAGCAATCAAATGAAGTCGGGGAGACCGAGCCAAAAAAACGCCACAGAAATGTGTCCCACCATTTTTGGTGGTTAAGGTCTTGCCTTGGAGGTTAAGGTTGGAGGTTGTTGGTTTGAGCCTAGGAGTTTCCCTGTTTGGTGGAAGGGTGGTCATCGGGTGCCACCGGTGTATCTGAAGCATAAGAAAACGACCTATCCTGAATAACTAAGGAATGAATCTTGCTTGGATGATGTTTTTTCGAAGTTGAATCAGTGGCAGTGGCACACATGTGTGTTGTTGACAGTGAACGCCATGTCTTTCATATGATTGGAAAAGCCGTTTTAAGGAGAGAAGTTGGTTTTGAGGGTCAATGGCTTTTTCGAATTAACCTGTGAAGTTGCTGCCAGGATAGTTTAGATATGATGGATGTATGGATTGTTGGAGCAAAAAGTCATTCTGTTTTGCAGTTTTTTTTAAATGAAGACACCCTTTTTTACAAAACTTCTACATACTGCATTGGAAAATGTGTTTCTCGGATCTACAAAACCTATCTCCTCCAGGCTTCATAGAGAAGCTTCATTGATTCACCTCCTCGCAACAATCCTCTTGGAGCCACGTTTTTTTAACCAATAGGAATGACAGATATGACAGCAAAGACTCAAAAACTGTCCGGTAAACTAGCATATTTATGGAAAACCCCGCCATGAATGTAGATGTATTTTTCCTGGCGGAAAAAGGGGAGGGATTTCCAGCCAGCTAGTATAGATTACCAGAGTAGGATGAAATAACTTCACTGTTAGGGGTTATAAGCAACCCCAGTGAAACCCATTTAATTTCGCTTACAACCCAGTGAACTACCCACATATGTTTGGCCATTTATGTATAGGGGCTACCCATGTCACTCCGAATTCATAACGATCGGCTGGGGGCTACCTCAGGTATCATGGCCTAAGTGGCCTGATGGTGTTGCTGAGCACCACCCAAGGTCCCGGTGGCTTCAGTGGAAATGATGGACCAAATTTACATAGTATATACCCCACCCCCCCCCGACCGTTAGAAAAACGAACATGGCAATGTATGGTAATTTTTCCAAATCCCACCCTGTTGTTGACAGATGGAACAGTTCCTATCCTGAAAATCGGTCTAGCCATTGCCAAGCTTTCTGGAGTGTATGCGGTTGAAGAAGATACCAAGTTGAAATGAAGATCATAAGAAGCATTGATAGTAGAACACTTGTAAGAATAACCTCTCAGATTGCTGGAGTTTGGTTTCCTTAACTCAATGATCTTTGACATTTTTAGCAGCTTGCTGTAAAGATTTGATGGTACAGTATGAGAGCCCACCCTATTTGGTGAGGATAATGCTGAAAGGGTTTCCAAATAATGTTTGATGTGCCTTCCTGGTGGAATAAATCCAGCAAACATTGATTATGTACTTTTTACCCGGCGACTCAGATCATGTCCGTAAGCTGCGCTATCTAAACTCCTATGATAAGGCATGATCATCAACCCAATAGTAGGGTCTGTACTGTATATACTCCTGATAAGGATTCCTTACGAAAAGTGGTGGGATGACCATTCTGTCTATAGCGACTTTTGACCATGATCCATGAGGGGATGTTGTTGTCTTCCTCAGGATTGAATGTGCTAAATGGAAGCACTGCGGGTCCGGCATCTCTCAGGCGGGGTCCCAGCAACAAGTGTGGCCGGTGCATGTCATGAACATTGTTGTGTGTGTTTCAATGATACAATATGCAAAAAAAACTACGTATATCAGATGATATTTATACTGTGATGTGCGTTTACTGTGTGTATGTCGATGAATTTAAATATATATATATATATATATTATATTATATTATATTATATTATATTATATTATATTAACTACCTGCAATGTAGATGGCGCAACACTCCAAAGGTCTTTGGTTTCCCAAGGTCGTTTTCTGGACAAAAAAAATCCAGCTCATCGCATCAGTTCCCCCCGGAAAGCTCACAAGGAGCTCGTCGGGGTATCTAAACTCCATTCATAGATAGGGAGCAATTTGGAGCTACTCCCCTCAGCTTTCCAAGCACATCTTAGAGTATCATTCCTGTAAACTCAGAAGGATTTAGCCTTTTTTTGTGAGAAAAATTGGAACATTCTACAGTTTGTTTAACGACTTTCAATTGGAAATTGGAAAAAATCCCAAGGTTTAACGATTTCCACTTCGGAGATAGAGATACATCGGTAATGATACGGATTTTGACCCTCACAACTTGCACTAAGAAAAAAGTGGGTGACATTGTGGTGGTTTGGTGGTTTGCTTTGGTGATGAGCGAATGAACATTTAGGACGATGTTTACATAGTGCATGTCCAGGAAACGTATGGAATTATATCATTCTATAGAAAATGATTTGAAAATAGTTGGTTTAGGGAGGTTGAGTTTAACATCCCGCCAGTTGCATATATATAATTGAATCATATTTGAAGAAGATTCATAGTTGATCCCAGGAGAAGAGATGAAAACATGTCAACCGTGGCCTCCGAAAACTTCACGTGTGGAAACCCCGAGAGTTCGTCTGTGTGACTCGGGGAGTCGGGTAGAGCCAATGGTGGAAACGGTGGTTCCATGGTTCCAATGGAGGAAAATGGAAACACGGTATGTCCAAACCGTTGTTTCTTCGAAAAAGGTAGCAGGTCTTCCATGGTTGGGATTAGTTGCTACGAAAAAAATAAATATATAACAGTTTCGGCATTGATTGTTGTTGATTGGGCTCGCTTGTGGGATGTGTTTTTTTTTTGTTTCCTTTAGATCATGAGATACGTGTCTTCAAAAAATTCAAGGCATCCCACCACCCAAGTGGACAAGGACTATTTTCACCTCACCCCAAAATCAAAATCATCCAACGAACTCTATTATAAACCATCCATTTTGGGGTACCCCTATTTATGGAAACACCTGTTTCCTTAGACACGTTTTTTTCCGTCAGAAGCTACTGTACCAACTTTCCTTTTCGACACTGACACGTTGTGTCCCAGGTTACCAACCTTGGCACTTCCCAGTGCTGATGGGTTTAGAAGCACCAAAATATGGGGACCACCCACATGGCTCCTTGGTTTTGATGCAACCCGGTTGGTTTGGGATGTGAAGTTGACCCGAAGTTTCGGGGTTGGAAGGGATCCAAAGGTTGACAGGGGAAGTTGCCATGGTTTTTTTTTGCCCTACAAAAAAAGGAGAATGGTTGAGGAAATGGTAAGGGGGAGGGAAAGTGTACATTTTTGTTGTTTACACCCATATACAATATACACATGATTTATTGGGAAAATGCATAAGAAATGCTATGTGTCCTAATTCACAACAACGAGGGGTGAGAGATGTGTGTGTGTTGATGGCTGACGAATTGAGTGGTGTTGGTGAGACATGGATCCAACGTTGACAGGGTATAGGTGTATGTAGGAACTGGAAAATATTTTGAGTTTACATGGGGAAGGGAAGATATCTTTGAAATTCTTCAAATACTCAAGTGGGATGTCTAAGGTAGGAAGTTCCCAAGAAGAATCTATAGTTTGAAAATGAGATTACCAATACTTACCAATGCAGATAGATTGCGCAAGTTTTTTTGTCCTGGTTGACGTTGGCTTGCTGATACCCCGATGTAAGTATTGGATGAGATGGTCCCCACCTTTGCAAGATCGGAAAGAGACGGTTGAGCTTGCAATTTTGCTAAAAATAAACGGTCACTGAAGTCTTGGATAGGGGAATGATGGGAAATGCCCCCAAGGGTGCGGAATTATTCTACTTAAAGCTAGAAGACTTTATATACTACAGACGACAGTCAGTATCATATTATACAGTGTTTTATGTTATATTTTGCATTCTATCATACTATGAGAATATACCGTACCTGCAATTGCCTTCAGAATCATCAGCTCCATTTTTTTCTTTGTTTTTCCCACCCCTTTTTCCACAAACCAAAACAAAAAAAACAGCCACTGCCGGTCATCATCAGCAACCATCCATCCTACCATCTGCCGAAAAAAAAACAATCAGAGACGGCTCCCGAGGTTCTTTTTGCACTCCATGACCCTCGCTCTTCCAGAGGAGGTTCAGATTATCAAACACAGCCAGTTAGAGCGGAAAGGTAAAAATATGTAAAATTGTTTGAAGCGTGCGATGTTTGGGTCTGTTTTGATGGTTAAACATTCAAAGAACATCCATGTTTTGTGTTGAGCCACCTTTACAAGGAGGCAGAAAAAAGTGTGGTGGTAAACCTGTGGTGGTAAATCATGGGGAGAAAACGCGCAAGAAAGCATTGGAACACTGTATACCAGGACGAAGTGGTTATTACTCATTGGATTGCACCACCGTCAATAGCAAGGTATCTGACGTGTAGCATATACATGTATGTGGGA
>DF239073.1:233565-366342 GCA_000507305.1 Breviolum minutum Mf 1.05b.01 | reverse complement strand
GGGACATTTTTTTTTGGAGTTGACCAACTTTCTTGAAAAACTCTGGTGGTCTACAACCGAAATTTCCCTGCAAATAAAAAGCAATTCCGAGGACCCGGTAAAAAATCGCTCGTTCAACCAAAACGATGCTGGATCATTATGTCCATCGACACCAGAGAATGTAACCATAGTGGGGATAACACAAAGAGACATAGAGGAACGACAAAAATATATGTTGATTGAATTCAATCATGTGAGGGGAATCAGATCCTACTAGGATGTCCATGGAAGTTAGTAATTAGTTAGTAAGTTGGGTTATTTCACCTATTTAGGGGACGTATCCAACCTACTTATATTGGGGTTATAATCTAGTTACTAAGTACCATGGACATCCCAGTACCCATTTGTTTAGTAAACAATCTGCGTTTGGTTTCCACATTCGGGGGGGTTTATAGGACATGGTTTGCCATAATATGTTTCCTTTGAGGTTTCAAAAGATCACCTTGAAACGAGTCACATGATGACAATCAACCGTTCTTAGCGACCTTTCTTAGGGGGTAAGGGAATCCCAAATGGATCAAATGGTGAAAATATGAAGAGGAATACTTGGATGTCCATGGTACTTAGCAACTAGATTATAACCCCAATATAAATAGGTTGGATACGTCCCCTAAATAGGTGAAATAACCCAACTTACCAACTATAGTTACCAACTTCCATGGACATCCCAGTACTGTAGTAAATCTTTTGGCCTGTTTTTCTTTTCCAGGGTGAACTCAATAAGATTTTTTTTGTTTGGAAAAAAAAACTACTTACACCACCCAAAGTTTAAGATGAAACTTGAAAATGATGATTTCCAAAAGACATTTCCTTTTTCAATTGGGTGATTTTCCGGTTCCACGTTAAACTTCAGGGCTATAAAGAAAAAATAGACCAGGAACTATGCTCCACCAATGGTTAGCTGGTTGTAAAGGTTTTTCTTTTTTTTTTAAATAGGTTGGTGGATTGAGATTTCGGACCAATTTGTATTTATTGGAACATGTTTTACACAGCCTGATCTTGGGTGAATCTCGTATACAGAATCTATGCTAATCAACCTTGGTACCTTTAAGGGAGTTTATTTTTCCCCTATATTTTTTTTTCGTGAAAAAACTCGTTCTTCAAGGTCACCACAGAAGAGTACATTTACCTCGTGGATATTCCCGTGGGTATCTTGGTGAAGAATTGCTTGAGCCCAAAAAGGCGAAAGGAAAAACAAAAAACAACATTTGCTTGGTTGGTTGATTTGTGACAGGGGAATGGCTGATTTGTGATAGGCTTTGTTTGACATATATGATATACTAAGATATAGAGACATATTTGAGCATTTTTAAAATGTTTGATGCTAATGATTTTACAGAGATTTGTATGGATTCATTCCATGATTGGATCATTTTTTAAAAGAATTCTCGGGATTATGATGCTCCATTATGGGTTGAATTCAGCTAAGATCATTTAAGAAACAATTGCATATACTTGGATCTTCTAAGGGGTGTTGAATGGATAATAAGGATATAATAAGGGGTGCCTATACACCATGCCCTGGAGTTCAAACAGCACCCTTTGGAAGATGCTGGTATGTATACTGAGATACATATTTATACACATTTACTAGCCTTTATGGTAGGGATTATGATATTCCATGAAATGATGTGTCCCTTCCAAAACAACCTGAGCAATGAAAAAAGGGCCCCTGGTTGTTTAGGGTATATAGGGAATGAAATCCTACCCGTTATATAGGGCTTATTATATCCCATTATAAGCATCCCTCTTAACCAAGCAGGATGACTCATGGCAAGTAGGAGTTTTTTTTTTCGTGGCTCACCTGAATCTTACGGGGTGAAGTATTGCAGCCACCCTCAGGTTTGGCCTAGGCCATCCGAAAGATCTGATTGCTTCACCAAAAACCTGGGCCCGCAATGTTCATTGGAACCAACATTTGCCAATCTTATCCTACATGGTGCTTTAGTGAAACATTTTTGCATAGATTCAGCTTGAGAAATGACAAACACATCGGCAAGTGAACTTGGGAAGACATTCTGTATACTTCTGGGTGAAGTTTTTGTACCGCTTTAAAAGGGCAATATTTTTCTAGTTGGTGGTTGAAAAAACATGTTTTATTTCAGCCCTGCTTGGGGAAGATGAACCCATTTTGACGATCATATTTTTCAGATGGGTTGGTTCAACCACCAATCAGTTTTCTCGGGTAAACAAACAGGCTGGAAAATCGTCATGACTGTAGATTGATGTATTTTCCTCTTGGAAAAGGGTGATGGACATCTGCAAGATGGGCTCCTACCAGTGATAAATGGGGTGAAAAAAACCCTACAAATGGCCGAAAATACATGGCAATGGGTAACTAGGGTTATACTCCTACTTGTAGGGGTCATAACTCCATGGGGGGCTGGAGCCAGCCAGTTTCACGGGCAAATACTGCGGTAAGACCAACATGGATCAATGGGACCATTGTATATCTACCTACATGTTCATGCTTGATGTTTCTTTTGCATCAATTTTCAAGGTTGCAGATTTGTTAGCCAAAAAACATGTTCGGAAACAAACAATGCCACAGATGCGATCCCGATCCCGATCTAAATATTGGTTAAAGATAGGGTTGGCTTTGATTCAGGGCCAAATCTACAACCCTGATTTTGTAGGTAAGGACGATTGCTGCTAGGATGTCACAGGAAGCTAGGATCAATGGTTAGGATCAGTGGGTTATTTCACCTACCTATACATGGGGGTTTGCGGTTCCCCACTGATAAGAACCACCATTGATCCGATCCGTAAGCACTTCCGAAATCCGGGTACATCCAAGTGTTTCGGGTCATTTTGGACCGATGTTTTTTCACAAAAAAAACCTTGGTCCAAGGATCTAGGGGATGTATGGGGATCTAGGGGATCTAGGGGATCTAGGGGATCTAGGGGGATCTAAGGGTCAAGGATCTAAACCCAACAACAGAATCAATGATTGGATCTCAGCCCTCACCCATGCTTGAAAACCGACCCAAGGTGCTTCACCTGCATGGTATCAGGTCTGTTCCTTTGATGCAGCCCTGGCAGACGGTGGTGGTGGGTAGGGTGGGTCGTAGGTAGTCGCCGCCTAAAGCGCAGCGTGGACCCCAAAAAAAGGTCCAAGGCACTTTGGTAACACTTCCCCCACCAACATTTACCTACTTTACCTACATGAACAGTTGATTTTTACCATGGGTAAATGTAGGTAAATACACAGTCGTCGCATGGATCATCCATGGGACTGCAATATTTTATCAAGATGCACCTTTGCTTCTTTGATTTAATGATCAATGTTGGATAGATATAGCAGTTGCCATGGTTTTGGATATAGAAACCATTTAGAACTGCCCCCCACTCAGCAACAGTCACCACCAGGATTAGTACATTTTTTGTAGGGCATCTCTATAGATCTTCATTCGCTACTGGCATCCTGGGAGGGGGGTAGATGATATCCCATATGCTCCCAATGGGATTGGAACATTTATCCTGCATTTGCCATAAATGCGTGGTAAATGTAGGTAAATGTACCATACATGGAGCATCTGGGATATAAAGGAAAATACAATGGATAAGTTTAAAAGACGTTTTTTTTTAAAGTAACATGTATATATATATATACGTAAGGATTCCTTCACCATCCCAGTCTTGGGGGATGGCTTGTGTTGTTTTTTTCTCTCGGACAAATGTCATCCAAGTCCTTGGGCCCCCAAAAGCAAAGGATCATTCTTCCACACAAATGTGATGAGGCCAACCTGCACCCATATCATCCATGTATGGCATATTTACCTACATTTACCATGAACATCAACCATTCATGTAGGTAAATATACCCTACATGGATGGTGTGGGGAAGTCGTTCCCCCCAAAAAATCATCAAACATTTGTATGGCGTTTTTCCACCCAATGCAACGTTTCCTCTCCAAGAAGTTGCCAAAAAAGGCTTCCTTACGGGATTACTTATATCTGGTTGGTGAAACTTCAAATATATTTTTTTCCACCACTACTTTGGGAAGATGAACGCATTTTGACGATCATATTTTTCAAATGGGTTGGTTCAACCACCAACCATTTTTAACCCAATCACTGCATGATGTGTTTTTTCCAAAGTTCACTTTTGCTTCATGATTAATTTGCCCACCTTTAGTTGGTACCTGGAAAGTAACATTTTAAATTGTCCTGAATATCTTTCTTATCATGCGTCCTTGCTAGCAACATTTTTCCTGTCTGAATCCATAGTTGCTGGGGGTCGATCAACTCCTATTGTTTTCCATATAATACGGGATAAACTCATCAACCCAGTAGTAGGGGTTTATATACCCACCTTTGCCTAAGGTTATTGTTATGGTGTGGAGTGCACGGAGAACACCACCAGCATCTCTTGGTATCGCATTGGTGAAATCCAGGTTCGCGACGGGATCGGTAAAAATAGAACCTGCAACAACCATGGCAAAAACGATAGTTTCCTGAGATGTCTCGTTACTATATATTCTCATGAAATTCAATAAAAACTATAAAGACATATAAACCCGGTATATTTTCATACATTATAGATGAATCAAACTAGTAGGTATAAACATATTTCTTACATATAGATCTTATGGGATTCTTATTTTGATATCTTATTCCTGGACCCATACTGTGATGTCCATGGTACTTAGTAACTAGATTATTTCACCCCAATATAAGTAGGTTGGATATGTCCCCTAGAAAAGGTGAAATAACCCAACTTACTAACGATCGTGAACCGATCACTTCCAGCAGGACATCCTAGTTGGGTGGTGTTTTCCCAAAATGGTACCGTAAATTACGGACGATTCTGAATTCACCACCCCTTTAGGGCTTATACTTCTCAATCCGCCGGGAGGTGCTATCGAGGCGTTATGCGAAATTTGTCTGGGGAATTCGATCCTAGCTGGGAATGTCCTGCTGGAAGTGATCGGTTAACGTAACGATCGTTAGGAAGTTGGGTAAGTTATCACCTATTTAGGGGATTTATATCCAAGCTACTGAAATATTGGGGTGAAATAATCTATAGTTACTAAGTACTTACCAGCAGGACATCCGTAAGTAGTCTTTCCAATACCTTGTGAGGAGATCGGTTTTGTTGTTAAACTTATCTTTAACACCAACCCAAAAACAACAAACATGAAAACTTTTGAGAACTTGTGGGTTGGTATCATCACCCCATCATTTGTGAAACAGATGGATCATATGGATCATATGGATAACAACATTCAGTGATCTTTCAAGTTTCCACATCAACCCAAAAACAAATCTACACTCCAACGAAGGTGCGCCCCCAGATCCCAAGAGGGATTGAAATTGTTGTATTTCAGGTGGGCCCAAAAACCACGAAAACACATGGAGTTATTATAGCCCCAAAACAAATGGCCTTACAACAAATGGGTTTTCCTGGGGTAAAAAGAAACCATAAGTGGAGTTATTAAGCCCATAGTTACCGTTAGTAGGGGCCCACCTTGTGGGTTTCAAATTCCTCGCCGAAGATCAACAATTTATGGCTAGTCAACGTACCCCCCCCCCCCACCGAAGAAGGCCTTATTAAACCATTATTTCTGGATGGGGGTAGGTTAGGCTGTGGCTTGGGGGTAGGTTGACTGGTTGACTAGCCATGAAAAAAACCTCCTCTGGACCATCGAAATCGACGACAACCTTGACGAGGTGGTTGAAAGTCATCAGGATCGTGATGAGATTGTGAGCCACATGTTCACACCACAGGCATGGCCAAAAAAAATCGCACGTTTTTCACTCTTTTCAGTGGATGTTTGCTTGGAAGATCATGTCCACATTTCAAGCAAGTGGTGGTTAGTAACCTTGGTTACAGTTGTTGTCCCCTAACTTGGGATGATCCTCCAGTAGTAGCAGGTGAGTACCCTATGGACATCCGAAAAGGTTCCAGATGTTTGATTTGAATGGGTCCATCTTCCCCACCCAACAAAAACATATACTTTGCCATCCGCAACGACTACCAAAGTCACAAGTCATATACCATATCATTGATACTTCTGGAAATTGCTTGGATGTTCCAGAAGTTGGGTTTTGTGAGAGTTTGGCAGGTCATCCTTTGAAGAGTTGGTGATATTTAGCCTCCCGTGAAAATCAACTCGCATGTCCACTGAAAAGGTACGCTTTTCAACAAGGACATGAATCATCTTCCAACCATCCATTTTTCCTGGGACGAACTGTTGGTTTTCAGGGAGTGTATATAGTTGTTGTTTTTTTAATTGAAGACACACATTTTTTGGGTGAATTTCCCAAGCAACAACCCTGGTGTCAGGGGTGGTTTCATTGGTTGAACTTAGATTTATTAATGAAGATTTTTCTATGGGAATCTAAGGGTACTTGGATGTCCCGTTGGAAGTTAGTAAAAGTTAGGATCAGTGGGTTATACCGTTATACCCCCAAGTAATACCCCATTTATAAGTAGGTGAAATAACCCATTGATCCTAACCAATGAACCCAACTTCCTGGGACATCCAAGTAACCCCAAAGGAATGCCATCAGCGGCCCCCCCGAAGAAATATATACCCCTGGAGTTTAACATCTCGCCCCTGAAAATAGATCGAAACCCAAAAGGAAAGGCCAATCATCATTTTTCAGGGGCTATGTTAAACACTTCGGGAAAAGTAAGCCCTTGTTAAGGGATTATTCACCAGCATCATCCCGTAGAAAAATCCATTGAGAAGGCCTTTTCCAGGGGGAGCCATCAACAAATCTTACTGGGAAATACAGCATCAACTTTTCCAATTTTTTGAGGGTCGGATACCGCTCCCTTAAACCAACAGGGAGTTTACCGATGAAACTAGGCCTTTTGCCCCAACCACAAAAGATCCTCTTCCAAGCATCCATGTTCAGGTGCAAACTTGCTGTTAGTTACAGGGAGTCATCATGATCCTTAGAGCCAACAGCTTGGATTTTTTGTTGCAGATCTTCAACTACAGGAACTTTTGGTCACGATTTTAAACCACCTATTGTACACCGAAAATTTACATGTAACCCCCAAAAATATGAAGGCCGATGTTTAAAAAACAACACAGCCAGCCTTTGCAAAGGCCCTTTTTTAACGAAAGAACCATCATTTACCCTCCCAAAGTTTAACATGGAACCTGAAAAATGGTGCCCTGGAATAGGAGCTGTTCTTTTGGAAACCATCATTTTTCGGTTCCATGTAACCACCAGGCCACTGATTTCAACCGCTTGATACCGGATACCTGTTCAAAAAAAACCAGGTCACGCGTGAACGGCGCATTGTTGAGAGGGATGAGAAGGCAAAATGCAGTCATAACTGGGAACTTCCCCTTGATGCAACGTGGGGGACACTCAGAGCCCGTTTCCGTTTTTTCCGAACGAAAACATGAAAAAACCCTGGACCTTTTCACAGTGGGGCCGCTTTTTTATGGATGATACGAAAGAAAAAATGGTCCAAACCCAAACTTTGGTGGTATTTCTGGAAATATGGGGAGAGACACGCACACTCAACCCTTGTCTTACAAAATGATCTACAATTCATCTTGTCAGGTGTGAGTTTGAACCCTAGAGCATTTTCAGGAGGTCTAGACATCTACGCACAAGTTTGTATGGAAGACAAGGGTTTGGAATAAGAAAAATCAAAGCCTTTGTTTGTTTGTGACTATTGAATTACTCCTCTGAAACCTCAAAAATCACCTTTTTTGGTGATACTACTAATTTCGGCGGCGGGATATATTTATACCTTGTAACATGGGATGAAACTCACCCTTTGTAAGGGTTTGGGCCAGGGGATTTATCGTCACATCTTTTGTTTGTAACAAAATCTTTCTGGCAAACATGGCAGCCGCGGCATACCCGGCATAACTTCTGGTCACATTATAGCGACCTCACACAACAACCCCCAAATGGTGGTTCAGTAAGGGAAATCCCTCAATTTCACCAAAAACGCCATGGTCCAAAAAAGGCGTCGAAACAGTGACAAAATGAATGAATGCATACGTATTTCCAGTCCTGAAAAATAAGGATCTTCCAAGCATGTATGCAGACCCACCAAACTGATATGAGATAACTGTGTAACTATACTGTTGATGGAAGAAATCCGGCTAACCGGTTGACAAGTAGTTTATCCCATTGTTTACAGGGTTTTTTACTTCCCAGGTGTGCAGGATTTCTTCCATAAACAGTATCAAAGAACCAAAAGCACTTGACTCAGGTATTAATTTCGCCTCGATAGGGATGATCCACTTTATTGGGACGCTCCGCCACCCAGAAACAGTCAACACTAGGATTAGTACATTTTTTGTAGTTAATCCTTATACAGTAAATCATTACGAACCTTCATTTGCCACTGGTACTTGGATGTCCGAGGAAGTTAGTAAATGGTTAGGATCAGCGGGTTATACCCCCAATGCACCCCGTTTATAAGTAGCTTATTACCCATTGATCCTAACCATTTACAAACTTCCTGAGACATCCAAGTACTCTGAATCCCTTACAATAAACCAGCATAGCACATGAAACTAACATAGCACCTGAAAATGGATGGTTGGAAGATGAGTTTCCTTTTGGGATAGCCTCTTTTCAGGTGCTATGTTAGATTTAGGGAGGGTACAAATCTTCATTTGCCACTGGTAACCCACCTACTTGTATTAACCTTCATTATCCAGTGTTACTTTTTGTTGACCACCCAATGTGAAGACATTTTGTTGAGGTTGATGCAGGGCTCCATTTTCAATTGAGCAATGAAAAAAGGGCCCCTGGTTGGTTGGGTTAAATAGGGATGAAAAACTACCCAGTTATATAGAGATTATAATAATCCAACATCAAGATCCCTGTTAACCAACCACGATTCAATGGAAAGTAATAAGGGTTTTTTCCGTTGCTCAATTACTTTTTCCACTGGCTTTGTAAAACTAAAAAAGGAGCCACATGATAGAAAGCATCTATGATATACACTCCCTGAAAGTAACATAGCAATGGAAATTCCACCATTTTGTAGATGTAGTTCTTATTGGAAACGGTGGAATTCCATTGCAATGTTAGTCTACCAGAGGGTAAGTGCAAGCATTTTTCAGTCTTTGAAACCACGAAATGACCTTGGGAAAAGACGGCATCATACCTCCCCAGAGTGTTTTGATGCTTCACTTCAAAAAACGAGGTTCAAATTGGAGCACTTTGCCACAAGAATCGAATTCCATTGCCTGAAGGGCTTTAAAAACTTGTTTCTTGGAATGACTGATGGACAAAAAAACCATGCACCTCCCGATCAAAAGACACCCCGGGCCCCAACGGTCAACTTGGTGGTGGTTTCAAACATATTTTTATTTTTACCCCGAAATTTGGGGAAATGATCCAATTTGACGGTTGCAGATTTTTCAGATGGGTGGTGAAAAAGCACCAACCAGTAAACCTTGTCAAGATTTGCCCCTTTTTTATCCTTTTTTTCTTACCAACTAAGCCTATTGGCTTAGATCCGAACTGCTTATTTTCCATTCACGGGGGTGATCCCAATGCCGATGCTGGACATCGAAATGACCATGTCGGTGGTGAAATAGACTCCTTCAGATATGTCGGAAACAATTCCGAAACCAAATTGTATGCAGATGGCAATGTTTTTACTTGTTTTTTTGTTGTTTGCGGTGGTTTCGCAAAGGATCTGAAACTTCAACATCACCAACTAAAACGCGCAAACATCCAAGGATTTGTTTGCCATAAATAAAACTGGGCTTTCATTACGTAGTGATGAGGAAATGAGCACCAGATGACCATTTTCCTTACCCCATTACGGATCCATGATGTATGATGTATTTCTCCACATGGATGGCTGATTTTTTTGTGGTCAATTTTGAGAAATGGTAAATATACCAGTCACTCCCATGGATCCGTAATGGCTTGGGTATGGCCCCCTCCCAGGATTCCAGTGACAAGGCTAAAGGTTTAGTTCGGGATTCCCTAGTAAAAATTGGAATGTCATCCTGGTGGTCACTGGCATCCTGTTGGAAGGGGCCCCCAGCCTCCCAGCCTATGGTGGATCCTACCATGATGAGCTTAAATGATCAAGGTCCCGAGGTGGTTCGGTGAAAGGTGGCATCAACGGCCCGCAACGGGCCGGCCTTGAGAAAAATGGGTAGCATCATTCCACCCATATTGAATGTATTGCATGTATGGTATATATGGATGTTTCCGAAAATAGGGGTAAAACCCCCGAAATGGATGGTTGATAATGGAAAACCCTATTAAATTGGATGATTTGGGGGTATCCCAATTTTTGGAAATACCCGTGTATATATATATATATATACAAGGTGGGCCCCGGATGCAGCTATAAATGGGGTGATATAACTCCTATAAGTAGGGTGAAATAACTCCAGTTACCAATTTATTTTCGGCCATTTATATAGAAAAATCATCAACTAATGGTTAATTGGTGCTTTGGGGGCCGGTGCTTTGGGATTCTCCTTGGATGTCCATGGTACTTAGTAACTAGATTATTTCACCCCAATATAAGTAGGTTGGATACGTCCCCTAAATAGGTGAAATAACCCAACTTACTAACGATCGTTACGATCACTTCCAGCAGGACGTCCTAGTAGGGATACCCCTGAGAATCACAATCCCTTTCACGTTCGGGGATCCCAAAATATCCAACCCCACCGGCCCAACTCCCCACTCCACACACCCAAACAACCTAAGGAAAGGCGTTTCCGAGCTCACCTGTGACAATGGTGCGTGGAAGGTCTCCAAACGTTCCTATCAGAGCCCTGTATCTTGGTGAGTTTGACAAATGGTGGGTGTGAATCACGGCCCACGGCTAGTCAACCACCTACCTCCTAACAAAAACCCTGCTCAGAAATGAGGCTTTAATAGCCGGCCTTGTTAAGGGAAACCAATGGTTAATAAGCCCTGATCATAAGGCCATCTTTTCTGCCGGGGGGTACGTTAGGGGGGGTTGGTTGTCCAGTCATGATCACAACAATGGTGGTTAGTAATCCCTTAATAAGGCCGTCTTTTTTTGGGGGGTGGCATTGGAGGGGTACCCGGTACACATCTTTGTATGACACACAATGACATGTTTTTTGCTGGGAGATGAGTTCAGGCTCACCAAAACCCAACCAAATAACTCCAAGCTTCAAATGTACAGATGATTTGGAAATTCGTGAAGAACTCAAACATTTCCTTTACCTTAAATGATCCATGTATGGTATATATACATCATTTACCATAAAAATCACCTAAATGTAGGTGAAATATACCAGTCCCATGGATCCGTAATGGCTACTGGGATGTGCAAAATTCGTGAATTTCGTCACAAGATATGACCATTTTCAATCCCGATCCTAAATTTTCCGAGCAGTACGGGGCGCAAGAAGGTGGGTGTGAAATGGCACCAAGCAGTTGATTGTATCTGATATGTCATTTCTATATGGGTGTTTCCAAACATATGGGTACCCCAAAATGGATGGTTTCTAATGGAAAACCTTATTAAAATGAATGATTTGGGGGTACCACTATTTTCGGAAACATCTATATGTCTATATCTATATATATATATATACATCATATGGCTGTCGTTCAAAATTCCCGGTCTCGAGGATTTATTCTCATTGTAAAACCGCCGAATCCAGGAATCAATGATTTTTGACAACCACCCATATATCCCATAGGTTCCATGTATGGCATATTTACCCACATTTACCATTTTTTGCCATTAAAAACCACCATTCATGTAGGTAAATATAACAGTCCCATGGATGGTATGGGATATATCTACCAAGATGTGTTTTTTTCCCGATACATTTGCCGCTGCCTGTTTTCCAAGCCGAAATCATCAGGAAGCTTTGAAGCTCATGCCTGGCGACATGGAGGTATGGGAGACTTGGCCCTTAAAAAGGTCCATGGCCAATCACCAGGTCACTCCACGTGGTAGATATACCACCCCCGAAAATGAAATGGGTGTTTCCAAAAACTAGGGGTACTTACCCATTTCACACCCCAAGTGCTGATCATTTTTAGTAGGAGTTTACCCATGGGCCAGTTGGGGAAACCCACCATTTTTGGAAACATCCAGATATCTCCCCTGCCAAAGGGACCATTTGAATAGGAAAGACATCTTCTTCAACCAGTGATTTTCAGGGGACATGTCAGTTTTCCGGGGAGTACTCGTACCCACCCGAAAATTGATATATCACCACAAAAAGACCATTTCAAAGCAAATCTTATCTTACAACCTTTGAATTTCTAGGAGACTTTTGGAGGTTTCAGGGGAGTACCGTCCTTGAAATTAACAGTAAAAGCAGTTTCAAAAATGGGCCAAAACTTGCCCCGAAAAGGAAGCCGGATCATCTTCCAACCAAAAACCAGGTGGTGGCAACTCAAGCATTTTTTATTTTCACCCCTACCTGGGGAAATGATCCAATTTGACGATCATATTTTTCAGATGGCTTGAAACCACCAACCAGAAAAAGTTGTGCGTCTGAACTTTTTGATTCTATGGGGGACCCAAGGTTGAAACGGTGTGGTCCACTGCCATGCCCACAAGCTTCCGGGGGGAAACCCCCGCGTTTTATTTTCAGCCGGTGAGCAATAAAAAACGGGGCCCCTGGTTGTTAGTACAGGGATCATTTCATAAACCATAATGGATCCCTATCATACTATTAACGAACCAGGATTCAATGGAAAGTAGTGTTTTTTTTTGTGGCAAAAAATTGGATTCCTATGCTCTGAGCATTCATGAGCTGTTTGGATGGGGACCAAAAGGGGCGTTAGATTGGACTATGTGAAGGGCTACTGAATCTGTTCAATCTCCAACCGGTGGTATGGCAAAGTTCCTATCTAATGGAATCTGTGGGAATATGGACAATTACGTCCAATGGTTACAACTCTTAAAGACTTCCAAAGATTTATTTGCTCCATCCTAAATGACGAGCAGTTCAGGTCACAACAAGGTGGGGGTGAAATGGCACCAAGCAGTTAAAAGAATAGATTCTGGGCAATTGGATCGCGACCTCAGCCGAGGTCACCCCAAATGGTTGAAGAGTGCCAAAGCCTGTTTTTTTTTTTTGTGGGGAAAGCAATCATCACTATATACTTCTAAAAATATGGGACCTTTATGAATGACCATCCGCATGTTACACTGGCAGGACCTAACAATAGTGGTACCCAGATGATCCATGTATGGTATATTTACCTACATTTACCATAAAAACCACCTAAATGTAGGTAAATATACCAGTCCCATGGATCCTATATAAAGGGCTAAAAACCATCAATTCATCTCTACACCTACTGGACATCTGAGTATACCCCACCCCCAACCGAAGGGACTTGTCCCAACCGATTCCTGCAATTTCCGTTGCTTGCCCAGGAAGATCGCTATTTCCCCGTGTGCACTTGGGCTGAAGAGGAGGAATGTCACAATAGAAGCGTCACAGATGTCACTTGGAGGTATGATTTGGGGTTTGGACAGCCACAATCATGAAACAAGTCTCCCACCTGCAAAATCGTGGGCCCCACCTGCAAAATTTGCGCTATTTTGTTGATTTCACAATATGTGTCAACTTATTGGCTAAATCACCAAATATGGTGTTACAATGGGTTACATGTTGGGGCCCAACGACCCAATACCTCTGACAATAAGCTCTTTTTGGGGGGGAACCCCCAACCAGAAATATATCCCCCATTGCTTCACTGGTATGGAATATTTGCCTATGTATCACCCTAAGAATCCAGACCCCTCCCTAGAGTAGGATTGATGGTGCAAATCCCATCTCCAGAATAGGATTGTAGATATAATCCCTTTCTTAGGACATACCTGGATCTTTAGGGTCATAGATTTTTCAGCTAAATGCTTTCGTAAATAGTTCCATGCTTGGGAACATTTGTCCAAGTATATAGCTCAGATCCACACTGGTAAACTAACGTAGCAATGGAACATGGACCCTTTGAAGATGTATTTCCTACATAAACTGTGGATTTTCCATGGCAATGTACTGGAGGGTACCTTTCAACACTTTAACAAAAATCTGACTGCATGTTTCTTGGGAAAAAGGTTCACATGCCTTTGACTTATCTTTGTGACACATAAAGAAAACGTCCGTAAAAAATGACGGATCTTAATGGAACGAAGTTTGGTGATGTTTCTAGTAATTCAAAATGAACCAGAAACTTGGCAATTCTTCTGGTTCACAAAACCAGGGATCAAGTTTCACCAGTCCTGCAAAGTTCTGTAACTTGATCCCTTAGTTCACCCTGGGAGTTAAGTATGGGAATGTTGGTATAACGGTTTTGTTGGGTCACGGATTGAACTCATCACCCTGGGATTTCGTAAATCATTCTCTTTGTTGACTCGCCTCACCCGCTTGATGCGACCCATCCGACCCATGGCACGAAGGGTATATTTGGGTGTTGAACCAAAAATAGGGGGAAAACCTCCAAAATGGATGGTGAAAATAATGGAAAACCCTTATTAAAAATGGATGATTTGGGGGGAAAACCTACTATTTTTGGAAACACCCATTTACCTACATGAATGGCTTGTGCATGCTTGGTAAATCTAGGTCCAATATTCCAGACATGGAGCATCTGGGACATAGAATGGGTAGATATTTACCGAAATTTTGGGTGAATGACTGCTAGGTGAAACCTCAAACATTTTTCTTTATATTTTATCTTTAACACTAAGGGAATGGATCTAACCCAGATGATCCATGTATGGTATATTTACCTACATTTACCATAAAAACCACCTAAATGTAGGTAAATATACCATAAATGGATCCGTAATGGGTAATATGACAATACGCATGTGTTTTTTTTTCAAATGAAATGACTCAACTCAACCGCTAGTTCGCTGCCGGCTGCCCCCTGGTCACCTCGGCCTTAAGGTGGTTTCCAAAGACGGTCGAATCCTCAGATATGAAATCCTGGGGCGGATTGAGGATTGTGTGAATTATTCTTTTACGCCAACAAAAACCATGGAACCCCAACAAATCCCAAATATGCCATCCATGTATGGTATTTTCACCTGGATTTAGGTGATTTTTATGGTAAATGTGGGTAAATATACCCTACATAGATCCTACAAAGTGGGCCCCTACGATCGTTACAAATGGAGTGACATAACCTCTACAAATGGCCGAAAATAAATGGGTAACTATGTAACTGGAGTTATTTCACCCTATTTATAGGAGGTATTTCACCCCATTTATAACTGCATCCGGGGCCCACCTTGTATGGGAATAATGGAATTCTAGTTTCTTTTCCTTTTGCAAGGTGTGATTTTCCTTACCGTAGGTGGGTGACCGGTGGGGTGTTTTTAACTTGACCACCTTCAGTTGATTAGCGGAGTTTGTGGCGAAAGGTCTTACAGAATGCTTCCCGGAAAACTAACATGTTTGGTTGGAAAGTCACATTTTTTTAGTAGGAGATACATCTTCATCATCTTCAAAATGGTGGTGTTTCCATTGACATGTTAGTTTTCGGGGGTGTACGTTACACGTCCAAAATGCTGGATGAAAACATGAAGGGTGACATGACGAACGCGTTGGATTTCCTGAATATACTAGGATGTCCATGCAAGTTAGTAGCTAGTTAGTAAGTTTGGTTATAACCTATTTAGGGGACCTACAACCTAATTATATTGGGGTTATAATCTAGTTACTAAGTACCATGGACATCCCAGTATAGATGGTAATTGTGTATAACCCGACACGGATGCATGGAACTGGTATATGTATTTGCCTACATGAGTGGTTGATTTTTTGTTGTAAATGTGTCGGTAAATACACTACTCCCATGGATCCGTCATGGGTCAGGGAAATGTTCTCTTGTTTCAATAAAATTCAAGTTGATCAAATACACCCAAAAATGAGCCGCTGGAACAGGAGATTCCTTTCCCATAGCATCCATTTATGGTATGTTTACTTACATTTACCCTAAAAATCACACAAATATAGGTATATATATAGCAGTCCCATGGATGGCATACATGAAAACTGGAAGCTCACCAGTTTTGAGGTTCCACTGGATGTTTGGGGCTGGTGTGTTTTGACTCTTAGATCTCACCCAATACTCTGTACTGTAATGTAAATATATGGGAAAATGTAGGGTAATTTTTTTCCATACGTGGATGGGTTTTGCTATATCGTCTACAAGCAAATTTCTAAGATCTCACCCACATACCCTCGGAAGATACCCCGAACCCTTCACAAACAGTTTCCGTTTGCGAATTTCTTTTTTTGTGGGGGTGAAAGGGGAAGTCTGGGGTATCCTTCCAGGGGCCCTGTGGGCAAAATCATGGATTGACGGGAGGGTTCACAATCCAACTTATAACCCAGACACTCAAATGGAATGGCCTCCAAGATTAAGGATTTTCTCGGGACACAATGATCCTTGAAACTTGTTTGCCCAGAATTGTTTCCGATTCTTTGTCAATGTTGGTCTATGTGTTAGTTTCCTAAGGGAAAGAAATCACTATGCAATTAACATCAGTTAACCATTGTGTAATTCTACATCAGATGCTCCATGTCACTGGTTGTAGTGACCTGCATAAGGGTCATCGAAATCAACAACAGCAAGCTACTGTAAATGCCTGGCATATTCCAGATATGTTAGAGAAAAATATCTGCCATATTCTTTGATACTTGAATGTTAATTTTGAGGGATTTCCCTTATAATAAGGCATTGTTTGGATTGGTTTCATATCATGACCCTCTGTTTTTTTATTGCCGAACTTCTCGGGTAAACTTGAGATCGCCCGACCCAAGGTCCTCCAGTGGTGAATGAATTCTCAGAAGATGGGCAGGTTCATTATAGGCACTCGGCACTCCTCAGTGATTTCTTGGTTTTCCGGTGGTGGGTTGGTGATGATCCCTACTGGGATGTCCTGCTGGTACTTAGTAACTAGATTATTTCACCCCAATATAAGTAGGTTATAAGTCCCCTAAACAGGTTATAACTTATAACCCAGCTTAGTAACTAGTTACTTACTTCCATGGACATCCCCGTCGTCTTCCAGTCATACCTCTTGAGGTTTGGTGTTTGATCGGTATGTTACATTCGTCGTCTAGATACCTAGGGGATGCTTTCCCTTCGAAATAAAAAAGGCACCCAAATACGTATGGATTATGATATTTTTAAGATCTACATGAAGGGTCAAGAATGGCACGATTGGGGAAATGGCCTGGGGTAAACCATTTCCTACATGAAGTATCTGAAAGTTAGGGGTTACTGTATAAGATGATATAAGATTAGTACACATTTAGTACAATTCCCACTTCTAGGTGGTGGTTTCAAACATTTTTTATTTTCATCCCTACTTGGGGGGGGGTCCGTAGCCATTTTGGCTCAAGACTGTTTCGAGTTGATCCTCTGTTGATTGAACAACTTGCCACCCTTTGTTGATCCACCATGGGAAGCAACCTCTGTGGAGAGTGGAAAGGGGAGGAGCAGTCTGAGATTGATGTGGAATCCGACGGAGGAAAGTTGAACATCAACTATGCCTCGGTCGATGAATTGACAGAGTCGGATCATCTCACAAGGGCAATGGCTGCCAGACTTGTTTGCCACCGCGAGCAATTTGGACCATTTCTACGTCCTAAGGATTTAAATCAAATCCCAGGAATGCGTAAGGGGACGACCAAGAAACTGGGCAAAGAGATGTCCTTTGATGGCACCTGTGCCGCATGGACTTGTGATTGGCTCAGTCGTTGCCAAGGCAACTGCACAAAAACGTGCAAATGCCTCATGAAGTGGGGAGGAACAACCTGGTTGCCCCAGAACCAACACGGTTCGCCACGATCCCCTCTCCTAGGTGGAAAGACGTTCAACGGCGAGAAGGTTCTTACGGAGGTGGTGTTCGTCGATAAGATCCAGACTGTCCCCGAGGGTTACAACTGCGGTACGGCTACTGGAATCTCACCACTCGAGACCTTACCTGAAAACAGTTAGACGCCGCATATAGCACCAAAACTGGAACAGATGGGGCTCGAGCAAAGGCAAAAAAAACGGGCCAAGGCAAAGGCCGCGACACGAAGAAGGACAAGAACAACCAGGCCATCCTCATCGTGATCTTCCTGGACTTCATGAAGATGATCATCGGTATAATGGTCAATCACCACAACCAAGACTTTTTCAACATGATCTTCCTGGACTTCATGAAGGTGACTTTTGGTACAAGGGTCAATCACCACAACCAGGACTTCCTCAAAGTGATCTTCCTGGACTTCGTGAAGGGTTTTTTTGGCACAATTGCCCCCGAGATCCTCCTTGTCTCTATGACTTGGGAGAATAGCCCCTTGCTGCCAGCAGTTTTCGATTGATTACAAGTGTTGTCCACTACCACCTCCCGTGAAGATGGGGAAACGCTATGGCGGCTATCTACGGCTGCATGGCTTGCTCTGGTTTGAGGTGGTTCAGGACAGCGGACCCACGGTCTCACCCAGAGCAGCTTCCAGCAGTGTGCAGGCAGATGGGGCTGCACTGTAAAGGTAGGGATACGAGAGGAGCTGGGCCACAAGCAAAATAGATGCCCGGAGCGCGTCGTCAGAACCGAAGCTCGAGAAACCAAAAAAGAAAAACCCTATTACTTGGGGAAGATTCGCATTGTGACTGGGTTTTTTCGTGGGTTTAGCGTTTTCATTGGGACATATCCAGAACGTGTCTAGAGTTCCGTGGGGCATTTGGTCGAGTTGCAAATGATGTCGGGTCGCTGCTTTTGCATTGGGATGGTAGCGCGCCGTGTGTGCGGAAGTGGTGATGTAAAAAACTCATGTGAAACAATCAAAACAAGGTTCATTTGGGGTATGCTACATGGACTTAAGACACGTGTTTGCCACGCGAAGGAATCCGAAGGATTGTAATTTTTGAAAAGTCATCACGTACAGAGTGCACATGCTGGTGCCCTTTACATGTGACACTTGGTGTTCCAATGCTGCACATGAGGAGAGCCGGTGTTCGGCAACCAGGTAGTTCAAAAGGGCTTTCGGTATTTACATGAGTGTCTCATGGCGTTATGGCATTTGTTGCAAGACGATTGTGATTCTGACGGGNCTAAAAACCAACATTAATTTTGACATGTTTTTGACTTAGTTACATCATGTTACATCACAGTGGTATTTCAATGTTTTTGCAACAGAACTGCTCAACCAAGAAATAAGGGTGGTTTGTGCAGTTTGGGACTGGGACTACTATGTTTGACAGGTTCTCCATGTGTTACAGGTGTTTGGCTTTTCCCAGTCGTAAATCCCGACCTCATCCGTAAAGCCACGAAATAACCCAATTGTGACTAATATTTTTCAGATGGGTTGAAACCACCAACTAGACTTCATATTCGCACTGGTTGCTAACCTTACTTCCCTACCATTGGACCCTCCAATCACCTGTGTAGCACGAGTGTCTTAAGGTTGGACCATCATGAAAAAACTCATAGTATCCATGTCTTTTCCATAAATACCATGACATTTACCCACATTTAACATATATACAAGCCAACTATATAAATTTATAGGTAATTTCCAACCGAAAAAAATGCCAGGTGTCACGAAGGAAGCGATGGAAATCCCATGCGTCTCGTGGTCAAAGGAATGAACATTCCGGACAAAGCTCAGGCCATGGGCAATCCAATTGGGGAGCCAACCGAGACTTCAAAAACTGGGCGAAAAAATCCCTCCTTGAAACTATCTGGAAAACAAAGGAAAGTACCTTTTTTTTAGGCAACTGTGGCTGGTTTTAGGGGTAAAGTTGATGGAAATTAGCAGCAACTTGTTTTCCAGGCAACAACAATTTTGCCCAGTTGACCCAAAACGGAAACGAGAAAGTATTCCAACCATCCAATTTTTCAGGTGCGAACTGTTAGTTTCAGGGAGGGTATTATATATAGTACTTGTACCTTAGGGTCAAAATAGATGGCACAGATGCCAAAAGGTAGGTTAGTAATGGGTCCTTATAAAGCAATATGTAAGGAATGTACCCTTTTCAATCACTGTAATATAGGGGATGAAAAAACTGAAAATATTACATACATTTTTTGGATGCGGAATCATAATAGTACATAAGCTATAGGAATTATAAAGGGATTTTTTGTTGGGTTGTGATCAATATTTGCGACAAATTGCAAACTATCCAGTTGGGAAAGTTGTACAACGACATAAGGATCCTGTTTTTAATCAATCAGGATCTAGGTGGTGATTTCAAATATTTTTTCATTGTCCCCCCCATTTGAGAAAGATTTCCAATTTGACTAATATTTTTCATTGGGTTGAAACCACTAACTAGTTAGTCAATCAGGATTTTATGGTTCACGGTTCGTCAAAAGGATTTGAGCACTGCTCAGTTGGGGGTTTTGTTACTTGTGACTTAACAAATGTTAGGCAGATATTGGCCAGTTTGGATGTTTGTCGTTTTGTTTCTTGAGGACCAAATTTTCGGCAAACGATTTTACAAGCAACGTATTATATACTGTACATGTGGTGAATGCAAACTGAAACCGACTGGATAAATGGATAAATGACTGGTGAACCTTTGGTTTTGTAAATGATTATAGCATCTCCAGATACCCATAACATTCCCCTTTATGGCGTACCCGTACAAATCAGCGAATTCCATGTAGGTATCTAAATGTACGGTTCGTCCCCGTGGATCAGATCCTATGGGGATTTTGCACACTCAAACACTCAGTTCAACAAACATTTCAGGTACCTAAAGTGGAGGAATCCTCACCTATGTAAGCTGTATGTAAGGGTTAATTTAAGGGAAAACCCACCCCCAAAATAGCCTTACAAGGTTCAGGATACCCTCTATTTTAGGTACCTGAAATTTTTGGTGATCAGTCGTAAAACAACATGGAGAGGTGAGAGTGGTTGTAGAAGCCGAGTTCCCCATTTTTCCCAGATTTTTTGTTATGAGCACTTTTTTTCAGGATGCAAAAAACGTTGTTTTTTTTTCATGGAGCCTCACAATATATACCTAGAACCCAAGATTGGGCCCAATCTTTGGATTGGAAGTTCGGATTTGTTTGGGGGGGGCCCGACCTTCAAAAATAGAGGTCATGGCTGGGTTCCAGGTATATGATGAGATGTGACATCAGTTGGAACAAACAAACCCACAAATCCAGGCTCAGCTCACTTGGTGAAGACGTGGCCTTGAATAACCTGTTCTGTCCATGAAAAATAGACAAGAATCAACCCAAGTACATGGGAAAATTGGTTTTTTTTAGTCTTCTGCCTGGAATCATACCAAATATTCCACGTTTGCACATTTTTTCCGATATTTTTCTTGCCTTTTTGTGTATCTGATCTAGCTTGCTTTCAGTGCTGGTGGCATGATAGCTAACCATTCATGAAGAATTTGAAGATGATGTTTGAGCTATAGCAGGTTGCAGGGCGCAAATCTTCAGCCAGCTAGGGACCAGCTATTCCGACAAAATTCTGAAGGTCCCATACGAGAATTTTGTTCGAAATATTTGGAAACAGAAATTCCGGATTCACGGAAACGGAAACGGCGTTTCGAAACCAGGTGTTGCTTGGAGGACACATGGCTGAAGTGGAAAGTTACTTGGAGAGTGAAGAAAATTCGATGAGTCGTCAAATGCTTGAAACAAAAATCTGAAAGGTTGGTGAATGATTACCACATATACCTGGGGGGCCCAGCAAACCTACATGTTTTGGAGGTTTTATGGTAAATATTGGTAAATGACCTGTTTTTTAGGTGGCCATAACCTCATAGTTCATGGTTTTGGGGGCTCATGGTATATATACATCAATACATATCAATACTAGCTTTTGCTGTATTTGGGAAAGATTCACATGTTGACTTTATAATATTTTTCAATCACCAAAACTTGTGGTTAATTTTGTCGGTCAATCTTGTATTTGTGTTTGGTTTTGTTGGTTTGGTGATGTTTTCTTCCTTTGAAATCACCATGGGATGCGATGAAAATCATCACTCTTCAAAGATGAACATTTATTATTTTTGAATGGAGTCATTTTGTTCAACGATTTCAGCGTGTCAATATGTCCCTGGTACCTGGTTTAATGGTTGTTTCAGTTGGATGATGAACCAAATCTTTACATTGAAAAATGGTTGTTTCACCAAACATCCACTAAAATACGGTTTACCTGGGGTTCCAGGTCAGAAGCTATTTTTATTAAAATAGTCTGGAAGTTCCCTTGGGTCTGTCGATGCTCTGTCGGTCTAAGGTTATGATGCCCAAACTCAGAAGTACAAGGCCAGATTGATGGGGAGTGGCGTAAAGAAATGAAAACAATCTGAAAAAAAAAGGTACCCTCTGGCAACCTAACATAGCCATGTAAAGTCTCCCCTGTCTTTTCTCGTAAATACCATAAAGATGTTGCATTTTCCATTGCTATGTTAGTTTACCGGACTGTAAGAAGTTGTCCCCAGCATCTTCCATGAAATTCGGTGATCAGTTGGGTTTGACGAGCTTACCCCTCATACTTGGAGGATCATCCAAGTTATATAGATGGCGGATATAGTAAGTGGTTAACACCGATGGTGATCGTAAGTCCCCTAATTAACTGGGGTTGTTCCACAACCCCTGCCAAATGGCCGAACTTCATGGCTTATGAATGGGGGTGATCCCAACTACTTACTATCTGGGGTGATCCTCCAGGCACTCCTTGTTTATTTCAGTAAAATTGATGCGAGAACATTTGCAACACCAGCTATGTGACCAGAAGGTAAAGTATCGAAACCACATTTTAGCTTCGGCCAAGTTCAGTCTTGTTGTCACATTTTTTTTCTTCTGTAGATTTTTAAGGAAATGATCCATTTTTTTCACCACCACTGGGATGTCCATGGTACTTAGTAACTAGATTATAACCCCAATATAAGTAGCTTGTAAGTCCCCTAAATAGGTTATAACCCAACTTACTAACGATCGTTACTAACTTCCACGGACATCCCAGCATTTTTTTTCAGCATGTTTATTTTGGACCTGGGGGAGGATGTGGGTAAAATGTAGGTCCATTTTTAGCGCTCATATTTTTTTTTATAATTGGGCTTCAGACGGGCCTGAAGTCAAGCACTGTATTTTGGCAAGTTTTTGATTTTGTTATCCCTAAGAATCCAGGACTATCCTGAGATATCCTGAGGATGGGATTGGATCCCTTAATACCGCTCTAGGTAAGGGTTTGGATTCTCAGGGTATATATTCTGATACAAAATAATCTAAGATATACTAAAGAATAGGACCCATCGGATCCCATAGAAGAGCAAAAAAAACAAAAACGAATGCCGAATGTCCCCTAAAAAGGAGACGAACATTTCAGTAGGGAATACATCTGAACCAACCATTGATTTTCAGAGGAAATTCGGGTTGTTTTCAGGGGAGTAGTAGTTTTTTGTTGAACATCATCATTTCTAAGATCTCACCCACATACCCCTGCAGGGTGGATACCCGGGACATTTCACCAACAGTTTATGAAGGAATATTCTTTATTTGCGGGGGTTTGGGGAAGTTTGGGGTATCTTCCCAGGGTATGTGGGCAAAATCATTGATAATTTGTAGGTTCCAGGTTCGTTTTCATAGGTATAATGCAAGTTGCAACTACTAAAGCTTCAGTTGCTTCAAATGCCATAGTTTATACAAGGTGGGCCCCGGATCCAGTTATAAACGGAGTTAAGGGGCCCCTATAAATGGCTGAAAAATATTGGGTAAATGGGGGGAAGAAAACCCTACTTATAGGGTAAGTCCACTTATAACTGGATCTGGGGCCCACTTTGTATATCTAACCTTTTTTGGCGGATTCGGCTTGAGCAAGCCACCAGAAAGACATCTCTTCAGCCATGTTCGATCGTGAGGTCATCTTGGACAAAAAAGTACAAGAAGTAGAGCCATCGCAGATAGAACCTTGGAGCTGTTTATAAAGATATATCATCTAGGCATTTTACAGTGACCAAACCACCGGTTGGTCACCCCAAAAGGTATTTTAGTAAGGTAATCCTACCCAAAATGGCATTAATTCAGAATTCAGGTCAGGAAATTATAAGAAATTGCCCAGTATATCTTGGAGGTTGGGGGTTGCCAAAAAAGCCCGGTAACAGTGGCAAGTATGAAGGGATTGCAGGGATGCCCGATCCAAAAATGTAATGTCATCCTGACGGTGACTGTTATTCGGAAAGGGGGCCACACCCAAGATATACCTCACTATGCGACATTCAGGCGAAGGAAAATATCACTTGTTGATTCATTACTGAAACAGGTTTTTTTGCAGCAAAGCAGGTATGGCTAGATGTTTATAAGGAGTTTGTTCAGATTTTTCTTTCTAAAGAGCTGGGCAAAGTGGCCCCAGAACCAGAGGGTATTGATGTCCACCATGCCAGGGTCTATTGGGTTCGATTTGGAAAAGGCCATCCCCCAAAAAATCCCAGTGACCACCAGGATGACATGTTTCAAGATGGCACGATTTCGAATGTTAACCGATAGCGTGACCCTGAGAGGGGAGTCTTTATACGACATATATTTCTTTATACCGAAGCTACGTGGTGGTTTTAGATATTTGGGGTGTGTCCAACAAATAGGTGACACATGGTTTGGAATATTTTTGTATTTCTTTTACATCCCCAATTTGGGGTAATGATCCACTTGTGCGAGTCAGTTTGTTGGATATGGTGGAGAATTGAATGCTCCAGCCTGGAGTGTGAGGCACAGCAGCTTATCAACAGATAAACAGGCTCCAGCAGGAAGCAAACGTACCACCTGCCTGGGAGGCGAGATGGGACGATCAGCGAGGGGCGTACAGGTTCGTTCACGTCCCAACGGGCCACTTCATGCCCAGAGCCATTGCCTCCGGACTAGCTTCAAACGAGTTTGGCCTTAATTTGTTCCAAGCAGGAGTACCAGCCGACGGGCGGTACATGCATTGTTATCGGTCTGTGGTTTGTGGAGCATCATCGGACCTAACCAATTGGTAAATCTGATTCAGGGGCTAACTCCCGTTCCTACGAACGTTCAGCAGCTGCCCTTGATCTTGCTAACGTTGTTCAAATTGATGTCAGCCAAAGTTGAGAAACGGGGGAGCTGGTCCAGCTGTACAAACAGCAGACATGGCCTGGTCACAAAAGAACAGGTTTTGTGAAGTGGTGGCATTCTGGCATTGTGATGATCACCAATTTGTGCTGGTGTGCAACAGGTTGGCGGAGCTGAACGTTCGCACTGGTTCAATGAGTTGTGGAGCAAACAGAATCACTGTATTGGTGCAAAAGCAGGCCATGTGACATTCAGTCAAAGGAAAATATCAGGTGTTGATTTAACATTGTGTTTTGCAGCAACGCAGGTATGGCTGGATGTTTATAAGGTTGTTTGTTCAAATTTTGTCTTTCAAAAGAGCTGGGGGCCCTATGGCCTAAAAAAAATCAAAAAACAAACAGCTAACAACAAAGCCAGAGTGTGTTGTGGCTGGGCCGTGATGTCAACCATGCCAACGTCACGTCTGTTGGGTTAGATTTGGAAAACGCGATCCTCCCACAAATCCAGTGACCACCCCGATGACATGTTTCAAGATGGAACGATTTCGAAAGTTAACCAATAGCGTCCTGAGAAGGGGGTCAGACCCAACATATATTTCTTTATGCCAAAGCTAGGTGGTGGTTTTAAATATCTGGTGTGTCCAACAAATGGTTTCAAAATGGTTTTAAAATGGTTGTAAATATTTTTGTTTTTCTTTTAAATGCCCAATTTGGGGAGCTGATCCAATTTGATTGTTTTTTTTACAGATGGGTTGAAACCAGCAGCTAGAAATAGTAGCAAATAATGATGAGGTCTAAAATTCTTTAAACCGTGAAACAGAAATTGCCAACTCTGACAGCATCCCTGCCGTTCTATTGCAGTACTGGTAGCCCTAGTCTTCCAAAATCCTTCAGTCATACTGTACGTGTGAAAAAAACAAATTAAAGGCCTTCTCCTTAGACGTTTGGTTGTCCAAACACAGATACCTCACATCAAAGGTATGACTGGAAGATGATACTCAATATGGCAAATTTTTTGGGAACCGTCCCAAAGCAGCCCAAAGAGCCCCTAGTTTCGTGGGGGTTAAAATGTATATACACCGAATAATACACCCTGGAAAATTACACCCCCAAAATTTAACATAGCCTCTGAAAATGATGGTTGGAAGATGAGTTTCCTTTTGGGATTGCCTACTTTTAGGGGCTATGTTAAATTTCCGGGGTGTAAGATTTTGAACCCAAAGTCATGGAGGTGGATGGTTCGGATGATTTTCCTTTCAAATGTTTTTTTTCCAGGTTCAACATGCATATTAACTTTCAGGGGCCCCATGTAACTTATGTAATACAACATTATTTGGCCAAGATGTAATGGGGGAATGTGGATAATGTTATTTGTTGGCGGTTGGTTGGCTACTTCTTGAATGATCATTTGTAGGATTTTTCTAGTCAAGCATGGCTTGTAACTCGTAATGTTACTGATGACCACTTATAATTCATGATGTTTGACCATTAACCCACCAGTAAACCTCACATAGCCATGGAAAATCACCATGTATAATAGGCAACACATCTTCAAATGGTTGTTTTTCCATTGTCATGTTAGTTTTCCAGGGTGCAACTCCATCACTAAACTTCCAACCGCTTTTTGTGAGAAATCTCCAAGGAACGTATTCTGAAGGAGACCACCTTCACTCGTCAGTGCAAAGGTGGCAAATATGTGCCCAGCAATGTGACGCTACGTTGCTTGGTCTGCTTGACCTGGACCAGTTTAGGTCAATCCCGATCTGGGGATTTCATGATTCCCAGGGCGGGTCCATGATCGGAGGATCACCCTACTGGTAGTGTTTTAAGTAGTTAGCATAAGCATATTACAAGCCATTTAGGCAATTGGAAGGGGTGTATAACAACCTGATTCTTAGGGGACTTACAATCACCATCGTTATTGACCTCTCTAGGCATATATTCCTACCACATGCTGAATTCAGTAGTGATTTTTTATCCCATCATTTCGAAACCCTAGTCTTCCAAATACCTCCTCAGACAGAAGGTGTTTTAGGTTTGTTTTTGGGTTCCAAATACCTCCTCACAAGGTGTTTGGAAGCCTAGGGAAAGATCAAACATCACCAAGAAGCAAATCAGCCAGAATTTCATAGCTTCAAAAAACAAAACAACAAAACGTTGTTTCGTTTGAGCATTTTAGTCGCGAATTTTCTGTGAAAGCTGCATCAGTCAGTTGCAGATATTGGTGATCGAAAAATTGTAGTTTCGTTATTGTTGTAGATAATTTTCCAAAGAATCAGGCTAACCTCACATCTTTGTTTTCCGGCAAAAATATGAGTTCGGTGGAAGTCGGCTACGGAAACCCCCTACCCACGGCTACGACCAAAAAAACCTGTTCAGGTTGTATGCCCACAACACTTGATGCCAATGATGTGATCTCATCTCAAAAGACAGTGCCATGGCTGGTTGTCGATGTTTTGAACCCCCCCCCCCCGCCGCAAAACGGTGATATGATCTTCGAAAAAAACTAGCCACCTTAATTTCTGAGCAAATTATAGTGATCTGAGCCGAGACCTACCTGAAATGTTGGATTTAGTAAGGGTATCTCCCCCCAAAGAAACAATCCCTTAATGCCTTATATATAATTCAAATCTAGGAATCGAAGTAAGTTGCTCGCCTTTATGTTAAGCATTTTGTTTAGAGCCCCTGAAGAAACTTATTTAGAGGTTCAGGATACCTAGTATACGTGGATAGTAACCAGGGTTATAACCTCTATAAGTGGGTTATATGTCTCCAAGCCAGGGTTATAAGCCTACTTATAACCTGCAGTTACTAAGTATCGTGAACGTGAACCTCTAAGTACGGGGCTCGCACTTTGGTCGTCATTCTCCGAGCATTCCCGTTCCTTTTTAAAGGGGCGAGCATAACGTTATAACTCCAGGGAAGGGAACGAGTCCATCTCCCACCAAACGGGAAAAACGGAAAAAATCATCGGAACTCAAGTTCGTGCCGGGCTGGGAATGGGATAAGAGGGTATTCTGAACTATCTCTTTTTTTGTGATTGAGTCATCATTATTGTCTTGGGGGGTAACCCGCTGATCCGATGAACCTTCCATTGAACGTTCCCAGGAGGGTACTGTAACCCTTCGGGGGGTTGTAATCTTAGATGAAGATTCTTGGAGGATCATCCCAGTTAGTAAGTGGTTAGTAAGCCCCATTTATAAGCAATTTAGCCCATTTGGAAGGGGAACAACCCCAGTTAGGGGACTTACTAACCATGGTGATTAACCACTTACTAAATGGGATGATCCTCCAAGTTGAGAAAACTGAGACCATAAGATGCCACCCATTTTTTTCAAAGGGAGCAATGAGGGCTGCCGCTTAGATGCCAAATGGATGATTTTTTGAGGGGATGGACGCCCTTGAAAAATCGTGGCATGAGTTTTTTTTTTGATGATATAGTTAGTACTAGGTGGTGGTTTCAAATATTTTTTATTTCCACCCCTGGCCCCTGACTATATATGTCTTGATTGGTTGAATGATATGGGACTATTCTCAATCGAGATTATTATAGCGTGGATTCTACCAATCATTGGTTATAAAGGATTTTGAAATCACAAAGGAAATCTAAATCCCGTCATTACAACGACCTATGTACCGCTATTTTATACATACATTGAACAGATAAGCATAATGAAATACATGTGATATTCTAATGTTTTTGCACTTACAGATCTTCCATTCTTTGAGGATGACCCACTTTCAGAGTCATTCTTATATATCAGGAGTTTTGCTACTCGTCAATCGATTAATCTTGTTGGGAATTGTTTGTTTCCCAGGATGGCCAAGGAGTATGATTGCTACATCTTATTAAATCGTATTACATCTCATTGCTGTACCCTGATCCTCGGAGTATACTACAACAAGATACCCCCCTCATTTTTCTTGACCATGGAACCTTCCCTCAAACCCCACCCAGCAGTAGGGAGAAAAAACAGGTGGAGCAGGGTGCCCAAACAGAGCCGATAGAGCCGGAAACCAAGACGCAGGCGACCCCGAGTGGCGTTCAAAAGCTTGGCCGGCCAAGACTGTCGAAAAATCCGCAGGATATCGAATGATTTGGGGTGTAGGTTCTGTCGAGCCCCAGGTTCTCTTTGGGACTGGAATATTTGCACATACATTTGAGAGTTACGTTGCCTTTGCCTGATGAATGGCTCGCCACTTTGAATCCCTTATACTCATGACATGTGTGTATATTTAACGTTGAGAATCTGGCATTGAATCCAGTCACGGGCATGATCTTAAACAAATGTAAACACACTATTTTTTTTAAGTTCTTGATACGGTTGGAAGAAATCCGGCTAACCAGTTGATATGGTAAATATCCCGATATTCATAGGGTTTGATACATCCCAGGTGGTGCAGGATTTCTTCTAGCAACAGTAGTATAGACTTATATGCACAGACACACAAATCATACAGAGAAAAATACATATGATATTCTGCATTCTTTGCACTTACAAATCTTCCATGGTTTCAAGATTGCCTTTTTTCGGAGGCATTCTTATATATCAGGCTTTGCTGGTCCAATCATCTTGTTGGGAATTGTTTGTTTCCCAGGACAGCCAAGGAGTATGATTACTACATCTTATTAAATCGTATTACATCTAATTGCTTCATCCTGATCCTCGGAGTATACTACTACAACAAGATACCCCCTTCATTTTTCTTGACCATGGGACCTTCCCTCAAACCCCACCCAGCAGTCGGAAGAAAAATCAGGTGGAGCAGGGTGCCCAAACAGAGCCGATAGAGCCGGAAACCAAGACGCAGGCGGCCCCGAGTGGCGGTTCAAAAGCTTGGCCAAGACTGTCGAAAAATTCGCAGGATATCCTAGGAACAACCACCGTGGTGAATTACTGCTAAATCCTCATTTGGGGAAGATGTTGTGCTTGTTCCAATCATTTTAAGCAGATCTGCTGCAGGCAAATCATTATGGATTGCCTTGTTGGTACAGGGTTGTATAGGTAGTTGAAAAGTAGGTTGTTCCATGATTTACAGGGTAGGTTTGTCAAGTCATGTCAAGTCTATGCTTAGATGCCCTACGGGACTGTAATCATTTGCACATACATTTACCTAGCCTTTGCCCCGTTATATAACCCATTCCTTTTTTTCGATTGATTTTTCTTTTTTATTGGTTTGCGTTTGAGATATGAGCATTCTCAGAAGCAGTTTGGAGGTTGTTGAATGCCTAGTGGGTAAAAAGCATGGTCTTACATGAGCATGTAACACCAGCAAACTCAGCCAACAGTAATTTATAATCTGCACTCATGCACAAAGGAAAACTTAACGAAGAAATATACGTATCAGATTTTCCACACGATTGCATGTTTTATCGCGTCTAGTTGCTGCATCCTCATACCCACTTACTTTGTCCGAACCACAGGACCCTTCCCCCCCAAACCCCACCCAGCAGTCAGGAAAAGAAACAGGTGGAGCACGCTGCCGACACAGGGCCGGAAACCAATACGCAGGCGGCCCCGAGTGACGTTCTAAAGCTTGGCCAAGACTGTCGAAAAATTCGCAGGATATCCTAGGACCAACCACCGTGGTGAATTACTACTAAATCATCATTTGGGGAAGATGTTGTACTTGTTCCAAGCAGTTTAAGCAGATTTGCTGCAGGCAAATCGTTATGAATTGCCGTGTTGGTACAGGGTTGTATAGGTAGTTGATAGGTAGGTTCTCCCCTGATTTACAGGTGCGTCAAGTCTATGCTTAGATGCTCTATGGGACTAATCATTTGCACATACATTTACCTAGCCTTTGCCCCGTAAATGGCTCACCGTTTAGAATCTAGAATTCTTTCATGCAGGTATTTGTAAGGGTCATGAAGCATTTGAGACTAAATTCTGTGACTGGCTTCATTTTTGGGTATGATGATTCTTGTTTATTGAGTTTATTGGTTTCCGGTTGAGATCGGTGCATTCTCAGAAGCAGTTTGGAGGTTTTTGAATGTCTAGATAATGTCTAGGGGGTAAAAGCATGGTCTAAGATGATAATGTAACACCACCAGACTCAGCAACCGGTAATTTATGTTAAGCACTCATGCACAAAGATAAACTTAAGGGAGAAATATATATTATATATCAGATTTATCTGCATTTTTTTTGCACTTACGGATCTTCCACTGTTTGAGGACTACCCCACTTACTACTACCCGCTATCATCGCTCTGACAGAAAAAAAAACCAGGCGGAGAAAACGCCCCAAAGCAATGCAGCAGCTGAGACAGAGGCGGCGCCGCCAAAAACGTCAGAAACATGGTACAAGGTGGGCCCCGAGCCGATCGTTACAAATGGAGTTATAATCTCTAAAAATGGCCTTATAAATGGGTAACTGGAGTTATTTCACCCTACTTATAGGAGTTATTTCACCCCATTTATAACTGATAGGGGCCCACCTTGTAGTTCCCAAAAAAAGTTTGGGGAGTGAAGTGTACCTATCCTAGATGATCCATGGGACTGGTATATAATATCTACATGTACCATAAAGAAATTTACCTAAATTCATGTAAGGTAAATATACCAAATTCCCATGGATTTTTTATGGGGATATTTTGGAACTACCACCCGTTACCGCAGCCAGGCAGCCGGTTTATTCAGCAGGAAAGTGGACCATTTTTTCCACCAAAACCTTCAACCTTGAAACGAGCCAGCCTCCTGGGTGGGGGGGGTCGATGGAATCTAGATATCACATGTGCATCCTGTGATTTCTTAGTGCTGTCTCAGCATATCCCATTACGGATCCATGGCACGATTGCATATTTACCTGCATGAATGGCTGATTTTTATGGAACATGTTGGCAAATACACCATACATGAATCCTAAGGGTATAGATGGTATAGTGCTATTTCTTTTTTTGTTGGTTATTTAAAAATTCACATGGAAATAATGACCAGTAGCGTGAAAGTTGCACACAGCCGTCAGATGATCTCGATCAAAAACTCTCCACCATGTAAAGCAAGAGGCCCAAACGGAGAAGGCAAGTCCTTACAAGACCATGGGAAGAACGTATAAGGAGCCCATACACCGGGTGTAGTAGGAGTAGTACCTGGGGGGGGTTGGGAGAAGTTGTTAGTTGGGTCGAGTTGTTTGACAATGCCCACTTCGTGAATTCTGTGAATATTCATCCTGTGATGGATGATTCTTGTTGAGTTGCAATTCTTTGAGATCTATACCGCTTGGGATGCTGGCTATGGCCACCAGCATGACGTGACATTTTTACTTAATGGATTCCAAACAAGACCTTCACTTGCAACAATGGCATCCTGGAAGGGGAAACTCGTGCATCTCAAGACTTATTTATATGTTTTGCTTACTGCTGGGATTCACATGTTCATGGACGGTTTCCAAAATTCCTTAATAGGAAATGCTAGTTGTTCATTTCCCTAATATCATATAATCTATACCGTTGCTTAAGAATGATTTTTCATCCCAGCGAATCGATTCGGTTTTTCACCGGTGACCCAACTTGATCGGAGTTGTTGGAGATCACTTCGAAAAAAACACCCTCAAAAAAGGGGTGTGTTAAATTTCACACGAAAAAAAGGTGCAAATTTGACTTGGATTTGTTTAAGGTTGAATCAAGGTGATCTTTGCACGGATTGTACCATGGATAAATATCATTTTTTTGACCACGATTTGGTTTTAGACATTTTGCTGACAGTTTCTTCCAGGTTTTTTTAAAACACATCCAAGTTGGTAGTTGCCAATAATTTTTGGCAACGTATTTTTTTGTTGTTTTACCCAGATCATGTAACATGCCAAGGTGAGGATATCTGAAAAAAAAGGAGAGGGAAATGTCATGGACTTTAGGAGGGACACCAATCTGAATGAAACTCTAAGTTTCAAGAATTGATGTTTAAGGGGACCCATTTGGATCTGTGGGACAGGTTTTTATTTACCATACTGGGATGTCCATGGTACTTCGTAACTGGATTATAACCCCAATATAAGTAGGTTGTAAGTCCCCTAAATAGGTTATAACCCAACTTACTAACTAGTTACTAACCTCCATGGACACCCTAGTAGCCTATATAAAGTTAATTTCCTATCCCTTATATGCACATACAGTTACATACAGATTGTTTTAGGGTAAATATGACGGGACACTTCACAGGTCATACAGCAAATGGATCCTCAAAAATCGCTGGAAAGCCCGGAAAGGGTGGAAAAAGGATGAACACAAAAGGAATTTTCCTTTCAACACAAATATAGTAATAAACAATTTTCATCTGTTTTGTTGGTGTCTAGAATGAACAACTCCCTTTGTTTTTTGTTTATTCCTGTGATTTTCCCAGTTTTTTTTCAGAAACGCAAACCATGAAGCAAAGCCGCCTGGCTTAGACCATGTGCCACCCGAAAATCCTCAGGAGCACTCTCGGAAGGCTGCGAAAGATGAGGCCACACTTCATGCAACGAGTTTCTTGCAAGAGGCGGAAGTGGCTCACACACAGGCGCGAAACTCACCAACCGTCAAGAGACCAAAGGACCTAAAGTAGATTTTTCAGCCAAAATATATCCATTATGTTTCATCCAGTTCAACAACCTGCTAGGATGCCCCAGGAGGAAGTATAAACGGTTGGTAACCCCCAATATCCCTATTGATAAGTGGATTATAACTTATAACCTGTTTGCAAACCATTGATCCTAACTTGAAACCGGACATCCCAGTGAGGTGAAAGGTAACCCTTCAAAACATACCTAAACATACCAAACCTCACAACGCATGGAAAGCTTGGATGTGAAATTGCCTAAGGTTTTTCGGCCCGGGATTCTCTCAACCTTCCCCAGCAATTCCAGTGAAGTGGCCCAGGATATTATCAGTTTGGGGGTCCCCAGGATCCCCAAAAATCAACCATGTGGCTATATATCTGACCTGGCATAGCTCAAGCATCTGAAGCTTAGATGTGGCCTTTCCTAGGATTTGTTTATACGCTGTTTTTTTTTTACGGATTGTAGCATGGGATGTATGACCAAACCAACATTTGGGAGAAGATTTTTGTGATTCTTTCCAGGCATTTTATGAAGCAAATCCAAGTTTCGCACATGTTTTTAACCGTGCGTTTCCCGATTTTGCAGCCATTGCAGCCATTGAGATGTTTGAGATAATGTTTGCACCCAAGACTCTGACTCTGAAAGAGAATTGCCCTCTCTCCCCCGCAAAGTGGACCCAAAAACCAGTTATAAGTCTAGGGGTATAACTCCACTTATAGGGGTTGTAACCCCAGTTACCCATTTATAAGGCTTATAACTCCACTATTTAGCTATAGTTGGCAAGCCCATCTTGTGGGGTTGGTTTTCCGTGGCCAGGCACACAAGGCAAAGAGCAATCAAAGTGGAAAGCAAAAGATGATGAAGGAGGCAGCAGAGTCATGGGAAAGTAAGGCTACCCCTATACTTGGAGGGCATCTTAAACAAATCTCCAAGAAAATGACAACACACCCCTAGAGCACACCCCTGGCAATCCCCCTAGCCAATTATGAAAGGAATCCCTTTATAGCCTGTTGGTAAAGGTTTCGGGGTGTGTTCCAAAGGTGTGTTGAAACAACCTTAGAAATTCCCAAAAAACAAATGTTCAAAACTCTTGATGGTCCCGCCAAGATTTGACTTTCGTAAAAAGCACTTGATTTCAGTGCAGCAACCGTTGGTAAATGTTGATTTTGCATATGAATCTGGTTGGTTGAAGTTGGTTGGTTGGTTGTGTGTGTGTGTGTGTGTGTGTGTGTGTGTGTGTGTGTGTGTGTGTGTGTGTGTGTGTGTGTTGGTTGTGGTTGGTTGTAATTGTACATACATTCGAATCCGTTTGATAAAAAAAATCGTTCAATGAATTTTGGGGCCGATCTTTTGGATCTCATGGTTCGAAACGCATCCGAACGGTGAGCACCCGCACGAGCGCATCAAACCATAGGATCGGAGGGCTTTTGATGGTGAACGAAAAAACATATCCGAAAAATAGATCAACTAACAAACCTATACCTGTTGATGGCTGGTTACCAGAAATCCGGGTCCAACGAAAACCCAGTTGAGGGAACGGTAGTTGTTTTATCCCATTATTTGCAAGGATGTTGCACACCATCCAAACGGTGGTTGGGAATGGGATTTCTGAACCATCAAGAGGATTCTAAACGATATTATACACTCCCTAAAATTTAAAAGTAACAGCTCGCCGCTGAAAATGGGCGATTCCGAAAGGAGATGAATCATCTTTCCTTTGCCATCCATTTTCAGAGGCAAACTTGCTGTTAGTTTCAGGGAGGGTACTTCATTGTGTGATTCTTGATCCTTGCGAAAAAGATGGGATTCATCAGTTAAATCACTTAAATCACGAGTCTAAATGGAAGGGGAATATGTTTTTTTACTTCTTAAATCATGTTCAGGTCGCAAATCAAAGACAAACATACCCCCAAACTCACCTCAATAAGTACTCGTTGCAGACCCCTGCGGCGGAACCAGCAATTTGGAACTGGTAACCTTCGGGACGAACTCCCCGAAAAATCGTGCATTGTTTGGCTTGGTTTCACTTGTGCCAGGGTCGATCAAGTCCTCGAAATCATCCCACCCTTGAGAGGTTATATAGGGAATCCTTGTACATAATAGGTACAACAAAACCCCTACTGTTGGGTTGCTGACAATCCCCTAACACTGTTAGACTATATTCTGGGAGTTTAGACCCCAGCACATCATGACTCGCGTCCGTCCAAACGGTGCAGTTTTACTGCCAGGTAATCGAGAAAGAACAACCTTTCCTCATCAGATCATGGCCCTTAAAGCTGTCTACAGATACAGGTAGGGTCGGAAAAAATCATGAGCTAATCTTAGATTTGTTCAGGGTATGTTTTTTTTCGGATTGGATGTTCATCCATTTGTGGGGATGTTAGTAATTCTGGATGTTGGGACTTGTGTTTTTTTTTTTGGTGGTTTTTTAGGGATTCGATCCCATGGGATGAAAATCACTTAGAAAAGAACGGCCAGTTGGATGTCCCAAGAAGTTAGTAAATGGTTAGTAAGTGGGTTATAACCCCAATATACCCCATGTAAAAGTAGGGTGTAACCCACTTACTATCCATTTACTAACTTCCTGAGACATCCATTTTTTCCAAGCACCATGTCCAAGCAAATCTAAGTAATGGCTTGGTTGGTTTATGCTGCCCGTTACCCGCATCCGGTATGTCCGCGGAAAAAAGCCATATTTACATAGAGAAAATGGTGGTAATCTTGGGATGGTACCATAGCTGTTTAAGACCCCAAAGAGGCCTTTAAAAGGGGATATACCGATATACCCAATAAATACCCACAAATAAATAATTGGTGTATATGGGGTTGATTATTTAGGGTGCCACCATTTTCCCTATGCATATTACACCATATCACACCTTCTCTAAGGAATATGATTGGAAAAATCCTGTTCGATCGGGAGGTGTTTGGAATCCTGTCTGTATTAGGGAATTAATCATTGCATTTTGTGGGCATATTTTGATTTTTACACCTTTTTACCTGTTCCTGGATTTGTGTAAAGTGATTTTGTTGTATTTTGTGAACTTCTGCCATAGTAAATCACCATTTCATCATCCTATGAGGAGTATCATGTTTAGTTGTTGCAATCATTAAACGCATATCTAGAAGCATTTGGGAAAGATTACCTAGTTATTTATAGATGAGCACATTTTTAAGATAGGTGTCTCTCGCGACTGCCATCTGTAGGAATTATCTATATATAGAACATTTCAATCCTTTTCATATCTTTTTGTGGCAAAATAAGAAGGCACAACAAAAATCACACAGAAATACAAGGTCCAGGGCATATTGCAGTTTACTAATCCGCACCAAGTATTGTTTGGATAATGAAGCCACCCATGTTTGGAAAATCAAGCCACTCATATATTACATGGCTTGCCATACGTTGATATGTTTTTGCGGGTGTTTTGCTAGTACATCCGTTTCTAATCCACCTCTTATTATCGGAATGTACGGAATCTTTACCTACACGAGTATTTGTGGTACCCTAAGAATCCAAACCCATGCCTAGAATAGGATTTTTCGGGTTCCCATCCTATCCTCAGAGTAGGATTTTAGGTGCAATCCTTTCCTTAGGACATACCTGGATTCTTGGGGGTAAATTAGCAGGTAAATGTTCCAGTTCCATTCCCCGCAGGATTCAAAAACCAGGGTAACATAAACCTACAGCCTGATTCCTGTCCCATACATGCATCCGTGGACCGACGGGGAAAACAATTACATCAATTACCTACTAATGTACAATGAGAATCAACCAAATGTAGGTACTTTCCAGGGAACTAACATATACAGGTTGGGATATATCCCATTTGGTGAAAAGGAAAATGATCTTCAAACGTTTCGGTGTCAGCTTCCTCCTTACTCGTCACCTTGTTTGCATGGGAATCAAAAGGTGAGGATGCAAGCACGAAAATCCTGGTTGCCGCAACTGCAGTTCCTCACTCACTCCAGCTTGAATTGGGAGTCTTTGGCCCCAGTCCTTAAAACTGGTGGAGTGCTGAGTCCTGAGCTTCTCGCTCATTTCTGGCGCGGGAACTCACATATCCTTTTCCCAACGCACTTTTGAGCTCCGATCTTGTCCTGCCAAAACACCAGCAGGCACTTCCAGCTCGCCGGCGACGGCGAAGATGGGAACAGGGATAGCTTTAGGGGGTGTGACTGGTACTGCAAGCGGCAAGGTTTACATTTTTGAAGCACGGAACGCAGCCCATTGTAGCTTGACGAAAGTCTCCGACTCAAGTTCTCTCGCCATGGCTTTGTTTTGTTTGGCTGCCAGCGCGGCAGAACAGGCAAAACCGTTTACGACCGGACCGACCTTACTCTGCCGGGCTACTCCTCCGTTGAGATCCCCCTCATCTCTCATTCGCTTTTTTACCAGATGGTCCAACTACTGGATTCACATAGGACCGACTATATAACATAAGTTTATCCAGTACTGTTTTGTCCTTCTTCATTAAGAATAGCAAATAAATTGTTCTTATGCTTCAACATTCGGTGAGAGTGATATCAATCATGTGTTTTCTTCTATTTCATGTGTTTAAAACGAATATGATTGAATGTGTAATGATGTCAAACATATTCAAATTCAGGCATATGTATGAACAACATATATTTTTTATGTTAAATACATGTTGTATAACAAAGACAAAATCAAAACAAGCAAAATTTGATCAAAGCCACAGCAACAAACAGCGATATATTATCGGCTCACCTTATGGAGTTCTCCCTTAAAGACCTCCCTGCCCACAGGGTTTCATGAGTTTTCCACCGGTATTTTGTGGTTAAACTCTAGAGGATTCCTAAAGCTCCATGTGACTGGTATATTTTACCTGCTGTAGATTCATTAATGATGGTTGATGTTCTTTCGGTAAATGAGTACAAGGTGGACCAATATGATCGTTATAAATCGAGTTGAGGCCCTGGGAGATGGCCTAGTCAATGGGTTTCTCTTCTGGTTATATTTCACCCCTTTTTTTCACGTTGACATTTTGGACCCTATACTTATAGCTTATAACTGGTGACCCTCCGAGGCGAAAAGAAACATACCGGGCCTACCGGGGGTCCACGTTTTGGGTGTGCATCCATCTTAACCCTAAGAATCCAGACCCCTCCCGATCGAGTAGGATTGATGGTCGAAAAACATCCCATCCCCAAAATCGAACCGAAAAAGCGCCAACTCTTAGGACAATATATATCTATATATAGATCTTCAGGGTTTACCTCCCAGGAAGTCCATTTTTCGACCAAAGCCTTTGCCCCATTTTTAGTAGGTTTGCCAAAAAATCCTTGACCTGGAATATCATCCTAAGGAATCATCGCCACCACTTTGTTTGGTCGTTTTACTGGACTTTCAGGGGTAAAATTCCCGGAAACTGAACAGACATCGCCCCTAAACAATAGGTCCCATCCCAAAAGGAAAGGATCATCTTCCATTCCCATCATTTTTCAGGGGCGAGCTGTTAAATTTCGGGGGGTGTAAATGAAAAAAATCCCAGATTGCGCCAGGTCCACGTGTTTTTCATGTGGATGCCTGTTGGACGGATCCTTCACAATGCGGTGAGCCGCCCATGGAGGTTCGTTCGCGGATGAGTTTGATTCATTTTTGGGTCGATGAAAAAGCCCTACGGTCGTAGTCACCAAGATGTTCAGGTACCTAAAATGGAGGTACGAAAGAACCTCAGCTATTTTTGGGGTGGGTTTTCCCTTACTCACCAACTAGTTACCAACTAGTTAAAAAATCGTCAGGATTTTTGCTGGCCTCATTCCTTTGTAAGGGCCAGCAAGAAAATTTGATGTTTTTTTTTGGATTGCCACCCAAAATAATGGGGATTGGCCATATATGCATGGGGGTATAGTAGATTTCATTTACCTACTAATTGATCCAAGCAAAAATCAGCCATTCATGGATTGGTCAATATGTACAGTCGCATGGAATTTCTCGGGTAGGATTAATAGTAAATTCGAATGTGATGTCACATATGAGCAGTGATCAAAACCCTTGTGACATTCCACTATACGTGTTGGTTAGTAGGGATCCTTATGTTGGCTTATTATATTTCCATATAATCCCTATATAACTGGTGATGAGACCAACTTCGTCTCAAAAAATGGCCGGCGCTTCGAATCAAAGTGACTTTGTCAAAGCCCAGCGACGGAGACACCCTGAAACGAACAAGAGCTTCTGAACGGCCGAACCCCAGAAGGACATAAAAAACATCTTCTAACCTTTGGAATTTTCACTTGCTGTTAGTGTCAGGGTCCGTTGTCTTATAAGTGGATCCATGGGAACCTCCCATGGCACGTTTCCTTCGTTTTTAGGGGGGTTATAACCCATATATCGGTGGTTTTTTGGGGTCCAAGGCATGTTCACAATTTCACAGATTTTTTCATCCAGCGATTCATGGTCTAATTTGACTCTAGGGATTCGGACCTGCCAATTTTCAGGATGCCAGATACCTGCAGAAGGACTTTGTTCAGCACGGGAGACCAAGTGGAACATATACACGTCAAAAAGACATCCACTCGGGAAGGGGTGGATTTGGTGGGTGGTATAGGGTTTCATTTCCCTAAAAGTCTACATAGATACCTTGCTTTATGACCTGGTGACCCTGGTTCACAGTGGGATAATAATCATCACTAGTGTTGATGGTTCAGAAATCCAAAAATAATCACCTGGAATGGTGCCAAAACCCGTCGTAAATAATGGGATAAACTATCAACCTCAACTGGTTCGCCGGATTTCTTTCATCAACAGTATTTCACTGTTTGGGACCTCTTTCAACCCTTCAGTATCCACTTTTAAAGTGTTTTGTTGCAGGACCCAAGAGGTAGCCAACATTCTACCAATAGCCACTTTTTGAAAGGTGATACTGGGATATAACCCCTACATAAGTAGGCTAGTACTTATTTTGGAGAAATTTGTACAAAACACCCCGGTTTTTGGGGGCGTATCTATATAAACCTCAAATGTCCAACAACTATGGATTCCTTTTCCAAGATGACAAAATAGAAAGACATCTCCCTCAACCCCGGGCATCAACCAGAGAACACCTGCAATCTCACAAGGTTCAAAGAAGTTCGCACGATCGTTCGTCTTTCCGTTCAAGTCGAAGCATGTCTCTTTCTCAACGACACCAAAAGGTTCAGCAGAAGGTCGAGATGGCCCTTCCAGAACTGGAACCGATGTCGCTGCTCGAGATGGAGCAGTTGGAGATCAACTTCGGCAATACCCACAAGGGGAAGACATTCCTCCACATGTGGGAGATGGAACAACAATGGGTGTCATGGTTCGTGGCTCATTACCAGAATTCCACCAACCTGAAGCACCGCCGATTCCTGAGCTTTGTCACCAGCATGATCGAGAGGGCCGAGTTGACCGGCAAAAAGGTGGCCGTGACTCCATCCGAGAAAGATCTGGATGTCCACACTGGAAAGGGGTATGGCACCAGGCTTTTTGGGGGTTTTGTCAAAGACCTTATCTTTGCCAAGCCAAGTTTGGGGATAGCCAGCAATAAGGGCCAAGGTTGTTCATTACCCGGGAGCAATCAAAAAAGGGCCCCTGGTTGGTTGGGTTATCTAGGGGATGAAATCCTACCCAGTTATATTGGGATGATAATAAACCATTATAAGGATCCCTATTAACCACCCATGGGTTCTTGAAAATCACCCATTTGCAAAGGCAAAAAACATTTGAACCAAACCTTCGCATTTTTGTTTGCCGTCAATTTCCAGGGTTTTTTTCAAGCCTCTCAAATTGATACCCTCCCGAAGTTTAACAGCTCGCCCCTGAAAAATGATGGTTGGAAGACTACTTTCCTTTTGCTGCCTGGCAAATTTTCAGGGGCGAACTGTTAAACTTCCAGGGGGTTACATGTTTCCGCAACCATGAACACAATAGTGAACCCATATCATCCATGTATGGTATATTTACCTACATTTGGTTGTTTTTAATGGTAAAATATGGTAAATGTAGGTAAATATACCATACATGGATTGTTTGGGGAAGGATCTGTTTTGGTGAATTTTCAATTACCGGATTAGCTCAATCCTTCATGGCCAAATCTGGCCTTGAGAATCGAATGAAAGAACAGCTGGAAAATGATGGGTTTTTTAAGGGTTGTCCTCACTTCATCAGTAAGGAGATATATTATACAAGGTTGACTTCATGAACGAACCGAAGACACATCTGGGATTTGTTTGTTGGTGATTTTTGATCATTTCAAAATCATGGCAAATCATTGTTGACTCTTTCTACCGTGGGATTCGAAACTAGTCAATCAGCATTTGCTAGGAACATGTTTTGTCACTTTCTTCTATGATCATCTTCGTAAGAAATGCATTCCAGCATCTTCCAAACAGTGCTGTTTGAACTGCAAGGAAACTTGTATCGGCATCCCTTATCATCCATTCAGCATTTGTTGGGAAGATCCAGGTTTGTTGTTGTTTTGTTGCATATTTTTTGTTAGACTCCCGCAATCTTACATAGCCCGGCCCCTAATAAATGATGGGTGGACAACTAAACTATGTGTTCCTTTTAAATATCCCTTTTCAATGGTTATCAAGGTGGTGGTTTCAAATATTTTCTATTTTTACCCCTACCTGAGGAGATGATCCAATTCGACTAATACTTTTCAAATGGGTTGAAACCACCAACTATAGTTATATGTTCATTTTTTGGGGCTCATGTTTTTCGGACGATTCCAGTGGATACAATAAAACCAAAATAAACTGACCTCAAAACTGGCTGGCACAGATGGATGGGGTGACCTTTCAGTTCACTGGCTGGCCATTTCAATCTTTCAGTCATCATCTTTCAGTACTAAAAACACACTGCAACATGTCAATGTTTGATACCTTGAATCAGTTGATGTGAGTTCTGGGATTTTTGTTTGTCTAATTTTTGACTGATTCTGCCATAGTAAATCCAAACTACTATGTGATTCAATCCGTGACCTTTTGATCCCCTATTTGGAGGTCACTTAACCATTTAAAGGGTCACTTAACCATCCCAAAATGGTGACAAAGAATTGCCAGGCAGGGAGAATATTTGTAGAATATGTGTTGTCTTCACTTTTTCCATTTGCATCAAACATATCAACCAGTTCCGTCCGCAAAACCCATGTTGAAACTACCCGCAAACGCACCTGAAAAGTGGATGGGACTGGGGCCCGGCTTCCTGACAGGTGCTTTCACTGTTAGTTTCAGGGAGGGTAATTCCCAATCCCTATAGCTCCGAAAAAATCAATGGGATTCCCTGGGGTGCAATCATTGGAATATACAGGGTAAATCCCTTAAAACTACCGAATGCCCCTTGAACATCGATGGTTGGAGTCGATGTATTCCCTATACTGAAATGTCGTCCCTTTTTTGGGGACGTGTTAGTTTTTGGGGATGTAACATGTCAGAAACCACCAGTACTTAAACTTCAGACTTCAGAGTCTATAGAAGTTTCATTGCGTCTGTCGAGTTTCATTGGCCCTTAGGATCATGGATGACCCAATAATGGAAGGGTGAACGAACCTGTATTGTAGGGGTGTTGGCTGGTCCTCAAAATAGCCAGGCCTTTGAGGGGTCAGGATCCTCAGGGCTGATAATTTATGTACCCCCTGGTAAACTAACGTAGCTGGCTGGAAAATCCACCATGAATGAAGATGTATTTCCTGTTGGAAAAGGTGGATTTCCATTGCTGGTAATCTAGTTGAGCAATGAAAAAAGGGCCCCTGGTTGTTTGGAGTATGTAGGGGATGAAATCTTAGCCAGTTATATAGGGCTTATTCTATCCCATTATAAGGACCCCTATTAACCAACCAGGATGATAGGATGACTCATGGAAAGTAGGAGGTTTTTTTTTGTGGCTCAAATGTAGGTACATTTTTCATCCATGGAGCATAAGAAGGGATTGATGGATTGGTTGATTCCATTGCTGGTAATCTAGTTGTTGTTTCAGCTTCAGGACACATCCAAGGCTCTGAAACCACCGTTTTTGGTTGCCGAACTTCAGGCTGAATCCAGCAGCGCCTGGAATTGCTTGGAAGGATGCGGATTCCGACACCCTAAACCACCGACACCTTCTTCTGGCTGCAGGTGGTTTTTGTTTTTTTGGGGCCAATTTTGGGGTGGTGGGGGTGGATTCCCCTTGATTGCAAAAGGGGGGAACCACCAAATCGAATCTGAAAGTCTGAAACCACCAAAACCTCAAACCGCCCACATTTTCGTTGCCATTCGTTGATTGATCTTGATTCTTTTCTACCTGGAAAGCCAACTTCGTTGGTGCCCTATTTTTTTTTCGGGGGGGCAAGAGTTGCTGGTTTTTAAGACAAAAGTTGCCCTGTAAAAAATTGGGACCAAAAATTGGCGGCTTCCAGGTATGGTATATTTACCTACATTTAGGTGGTTTTTATGGTAAATGTAGGTAAATATACCATACATGGATCATCTGGGAAACTATACGAGTTTCTAAGGAATCTCCCCCCCTCCTTGGAGCGTTTTTGGCATCTAAAAGCTGAACATTTGGCAGCGACAAAATACCACAAATAGAGTCCTATGGGTTTCAGACAGATCGTTTTTGTTGTTTTTTTCTGGAAAGTTTTGACACAAAAATCGGTGCAACAATTTATATCTCTTTTTTTTGAATACGTATACAAATTTCGGGCACAAAAAAACATTCAAAAAAACAACTTGTCCTCGCATTCACCACTTTTTTTCATACAAAAAAAACTTTGGGGTGCCCGAAACAAACTTAAAGCGTTTCCCACGCAGAATCTGACCTATAATGATTCATTGCCACTTTGGACGCATGATTCATCAGAACTTCTGCCCAGCAACCTGCGTTCTTTCGGTGGGCCGGGCCTCGGGGTCCAGTTTGATTCCAATATGAGTTATGGAGCCTCCTTTGAGGCTTGGGGGGTTTTCACTCCAGGAAAACCCATATATTTTCAGCCATTTGTATATATGGATATATACAAGGTGGGCCCCTACTATATAGTTATAAATGGAGTGACATTATAAATGGCCGAAAATAAATGGGTAGCTGGAGTTATTTCACCCTACTTATAGGAGTTATCACCCCATTTATAACTGAATCCGGGGCCCACCTTGTAACTCCATTTATGACGATCGGCTCAGGGTCGGAGAGTCGTATTTGGGAGTCGATTCCCACGAATGGATGTCCGAATGGAAAGTTAGGATCAATGGTTGGTGGGTTATTTCATCATATTTCACCTACTATTATGAATAAGGTATATTTATATTTGGGTTATAAGTTATAAGTTATAAGTTAAATAAGTTATAAGTTATAAGCCACTAACTTTTTACTAGCTTCCAACAGGACATCCAAGCAGAAACTAAACCATCCTATCTGGTCACTTCGAGTTTTGGGGGCCCCCAAACCCAGATGCCCCCATGGGACTGGAATATTTACCTACATTTGGCTGAAATTGATGGGTTTTCATGTATAGGTAAATATACCGTTCGTCCCATGGAGCCTATGGGAAAATGTAGCAAAGAGGTTTGGGGGGAAATTTTGTCGTGGGGATCTTCAGGGCAATCTGTTGGTTGGTTCAATTAGTATTCCATGGAAGGCCAAAATCTATTCCGTTGGGTGCGTCTAAGACCCCGTTTGCAAATGTCTAAAACTACCAGTTTACCCCTGAACATAGGCCCCCTGAACAACAGAATGTAAGCCGGGCTACCAGATTCGTCCCAAAAAGGGCATCGGAGTCATGGAATGATTTGATTTTCATCTCTGACTGCAATGGTGGGCCCCAAGCAGTTATAAATGGAGTTAATGGAGTTTATTTTCGCCCTACAAAATGGCCGAAAATAACATGGGTTTGCCTGAGGTGGAAAAAAACCCTAACAACTTACTGTTTAACCTCTAAAATCCATCTATAACGAATCGGCGGAACGGGGGGCCTAACCCCGGCGAATGGATTTGCCTTTGGGTGAAGCTTGCGGCCCACCAGGTGGCATTCTGCTGTCCTTTCTCCTGGTTTGGTGGGGGAATCTCAAACAAGATTTTTTTCAGCGGGCCTGCATTGCTGGACTGCTTTGCGTGGTGTTGTGTTTTTTTTTTGAGGGGCACGGAAGGGTTTTTCTTTTAAAGAGATGTTTATGTGACATACTATTTTTTTTGATTTTCAGTTTGTTTTTTTTGTAGATTTGACAGGTTGATTAAGAAAACATGTGATTGAGTATATATGTATACACATATTTACATATCACGATCACAGTCCCACTAACATTTAAATACGAAGTTGTTTCTGTTTAGTAAGGGACCCTTTATTGATATGCACTTTCCGCTGTTGGTGGGACACGGATACACCCAACATATAGACATATTCTCATACATTTTCTGGGGGTCAGTGATAAGATTATTCAAAAGGTTGTCCAACAGTGGGGGCAAACCCCGGCTTCCCTCATGAAAAAATGGGCGGCATTGATATGCTGGCAAGTGACAAGAAATGCCCCGAAAACTAACAGAACAGAACAGGCTGGAAAGTCCACCAAGAGTCGGAGATGTATTTCCCTATTGAACAATGGGGGATATTCCAGCCATCATGTTAGTGAACTCAGGGGCTCACATGATTCAATCAGCACCTCCCTGAAACTAACAGTGACTTTATGCCTGAAAATGGATGATTGGAAATGGAAATTGCCGGATTTGGGCATCCCCATTTTCAGAGGGGCGAACTTGCTGTGGCAAGTTTTGGGGAGGGTAATTGTCTTCAGGTTGGGTTTCTTGGTTGTGTTTGTTTTGTTTTTTGTTGTTCATTTCTTTGTTTGGTCGGTCGGTGGTTTGGTGGGTTGGTGGGTTGGTGGGTTGGTGGGTTGGTGGGTTGGTGGGTTGGTGGGTTGGTGGGTGGGTGGGTGGGTGAGTGGGTTGGTTGGTTGTGTGTGTGTGTGTGTGTGTGTGTGTGTGTGTGTGTGTCTTTTNTTGGTTGGTTGGTTGGTTGGTTGGTTGTTCGGTTGTTCGGTTGTTCGGTTGTTCGGTTGTTCGGTTCGTCGTTTGGTCGTTTGGTCGTTTGGTCGGTTGGTCGGTTGGTCGGTTGGTCGTTTGGTTGTTGTTGTTGTTGTTGTTGTTGTTGTTGTTGTTGTTGTTGTTGTTGTTGTTGTTGTTGTTGTTGTTGTTGTTGTTGTTGTTGTTGTTTTTGTTGTTGTTGTTGTTGTTGTTGTTGTTGTTGCAGGCGCTGCTGCTGCTGCTGCTGCTGCTGTTCCGAAGATTCATGATTCTGACTGATTCTCACTCAGCCACTTTGGTTCGAGGTCTCTAAACAAATGATATGTGAGACTTAGATTTGTCTTTGACTTCAGATGCTAGAAGTGTTTTTTGCGGTGACTGGTGAACCAATTGCTGTTTTTGAAGATGATGAATTGGCAGATGCCTCAGTTAAGGGGTTAAAACAGCACCTGGCGCAAAAGCTTGGCGTTCCACGCTTCCGACTACGGCTCCTTCAAGACAACAGCCCCCTGGATGACAATCAAACCTTGATCGACGATCAGACCTTGACCCATCGAGTTGTACAGCTTGTGATGCTGGAGTTTCAGCCGCCTGACAGGGAGCAAGATAAGGGCATCATGGCGGCATGTGCGGCAAATGATGATAAACTTCTTGAGCAGCACTTGAACCAGCCACGGAATCCCAATTTTGAAGATGCAAATGCAATGACGCCTTTGTGCGTGGCATCCCTCAATGGAAGTCTCAAATGCGTGTCTTTGCTGATAGAAGCAGGTGCAGAAATAGACGAAGGCTTCAGCTTCAGGTTCGGCTTCAGAGATGACGGATTAACACCTCTCTACATAGCAGCTCACCAAGGGCACCTTGAAGTTGTCCAATTTCTGGTTGAGTCCGGTGCCATCAAAGACCAAGGCAGGACAGATGATGGATCAACGCCTCTCTTCATAGCAGCTCATCAAGGGAAAATTGAAGTTGTCCGATTTCTGGTGGAGTCCGGTGCCAGCAAAGACCAAGGCAGGACAGATGATGGATCAACGCCTCTTTACATTGCAGCTCAGAATGGGCACCTTGAAGTTGTCCGATTTCTGGTGGAGTCCGGTGCCAACAAAGACCAAGGCAAGACAGATGATGGAATGACACCTCTTTACATTGCAGCTCAGAATGGGCACCTTGAAGTTGTCCGATTTCTGGTGGAGTCCGGTGCCAACAAAGACCAAGGCAAGACAGATGATGGAATGACACCTCTTTACATTGCAGCTCAGAATGGGCACCTTGAAGTTGTCCGATTTCTGGTGGAGTCCGGTGCCAACAAAGACCAAGGCAAGACAGATGATGGAATGACACCTCTTTACGTCGCAGCTCACCAAGGGCACCTTGAAGTTGTCCGGTTTCTCGGTAGTGCCTGATAACAAGAAACAGAAAGATGGAGGTTGGCAGAAAAAATGTGTTTTTGCTGTGCGCATGTTGATGTACTTGATTCTGATGTATTTTTACGTATTTTTGGCAAACTGGTGCCCCGGTCCATAGCTTGTAGCCGTGCAAGCAAGAGTGAATGGACCTTTCCGTGTTCAAATTCAAAAATGAATTTTGATGATGAGAGTTTGGCTGGGACGTTTGGGGTGAGTTCAACTTCAACTTAACATCAAAATCAAAATCATCCTATTACAAGGACATACTTACGACTCACGACTTTTAGTCCAAGGTGAATTTCAGTTGTTGTTACCCATACATCAGCCAATTACTTTTATTACACATGGGTGTTTCCAAAATAGTGGTACCCCAAAATGGATGGTGAAAATAATCGAAAACCCTATTATTTAATGGATGATTTGGGGGGAAAACCCACTATTTTCGGAAACATCCAAATGGGAAAGTGGCTTGTGCTTATCATCAACTTCACCCATGAGTTTATCCCTAGACATCCAATGGGATGACCCTCCAAGGAGGAGTTATTTTGAAAAACCATTCCAGTGACACCCCAAAGATTTTCTCTTCGTGCTTGGAAAAAAAAAACAGACATGTTTTTTTTGAATTTCCACCCCGGGCAAAGAACAAGTCAACAAAAACTGCGGACTTTGGAACACAGAAACTCTCACTTATTTGGATGTAAAGATTTGTACCTCAACAGAGGGGTTTTTACAAGCTGCATTTGTTGGGTTATTTGCGACACCGAACAAGGTGACTTCACCAACAAACAGCATCAGTTCTGGTGGATTGATTTAGCAAAAAAAAATCAAAAGGCCTGCACGATTCATCCGAAAAATTCTGGCAACATCTGCAATTTGCTTCTTTTTGCTTGGATAGTGCAATAATTACCTACATCATGGGTGATTTTTTTGGTAACTGTAGGTGAATATTTACCATACTTGGATCATCTGGGTTATATATATATATATATACTATATACTCTCCCTCCAAAAGATATTGTTTGTAGGTGGAACGTTTGCTCCAAAGCAAGATGTTTCATAGTTTTTGTTTCCGATTTTGTTTCCTTTATCCATTGAACCACTTAATGGAAGTGTTTGATAACGAATTTGTATTTTTCAATCCCTCCTCGGCCAGAAGAGATTCCGGTTTCGTATTTTTTCAGCTGGTTCGAGCACAGCAACTATTGGAGGGGATGATTAGTTGATTAGGTCATATTTTGGGTTGCCCCACTTGATGGAAGAAATCCTGCACCAATTAATGTGGTAAATATCCCAGTACTTGCAGGGTTTCATGCATGTTAGGTGGTTAGCCGAATTTCTGAACCACCAACAGCAGTGGGAAATGAAGGTTTGTAGGGATCCCCTAAGTGCAAAATAGTTCACCCAAGTGACGCTTCACCTTCCCACTTTCCTACGCCATTCCTTTCATGCGTAAAATACCGCAAGCAATGAGGTGTTGCTTACGGGAGAGATTCGACAAATGAGCTGTATCTCGGGCGAGACATGTCACCCATGACGGATCCAATGGAGGTTGGTATATTTGCCGGACGAATGAATGGTTGATTTTTATGGCATTTCAATGATTTGGTAGATATTCACTACATGGACTAGCTGGTGGTTTCAATTGTTTTCTAGGTGGTGGTTTCAAATACTGTATTTTTTATGTTCACCCCGAAAATTGGGGAAGATTCCCATTTTGACGATCACATTTTTCAGATGGGTTGGTTCAACCACCAACCAGTTTTTTTATGTTTACCCTCCGTAAAACTAACCAAGCCCCTAAAAATGGTGGTTTCCAATAGGAATCTCCTTTTCCAAGGGTCTATTTTCAGGGGCTATGTTAGTTTCAGGGAGGGTACCCTTACCTGGGGGGTTTTGTCCAATTTGACGCTTGGCAGATTTTGTCAGATGGGTTGGTTCAACCTCAACGACTCAACCACCACCTAGAGGAGATTACCAAGCTATAGATATTTGGCAAGGATGTGTATATAAGTGGTTAATAACCATGATGAATGATGAATATATTACTGCCCTATACTGGGGGTGTGGGAGCTTTTGCAAATGGCCGAGCTTGATGCGGGTGATAAATGGAGTGATCCTAACCACTTACAACCAAGGCGGTTGATACCATAAAAATCAACTAGATGTTTCCTACAGGAAACTTCAAGCCAAAAGGGATTTATCGGATTTTGTTTTGAAAAATCATCAAATGATTTCAAGTGTGGTTCAACTGTAAGTTTGAGGGAGGGTAGTTTAAACAAAAATTGAACACATATTTATATATCATATATATATATAATTTAAATGATATATGTGTTTACATAAGTTTGAAGTATACCCCCTCACCCAGGATGCTGGCTCGTCACCACCAGGAATATCATGAACATGTTTTTTCGATTGAACGGTTCATCCCGGTCCCTAAACCTTCATTTCTGACGAGCCAGCATCCTGGCTGTGGGGGTGATTGATGAGCCATATGAGCCACGAAAAATGGGGCCCCTGGTTGGTTGGGTGAAAAAAGGGGATGAAATACTACCCAGTTATTTAGGGATTACTATAAAACATGATAAGGTTCCCTATTAACCAACCAGGATTCAATGGAAAGTAGGAGGGTTTTTTCGTGGCTCATACATATGTTCCATTGGCCTTCCAGCACCTGTAGTCGGCCGTACTCAAGAGGCCGACTTGTTTCCTCAGCAGTGAATCTTTTGGAAAATCAATAGCTGTTTTGTTGGTTTCCCATAAAAGGGTGGTATGTACCCTAAGAATCCTGACCCCGAAACTATGGATACACCAGGCCCTCCGTTCATGACACCCCGAAAAGGGCCTTAAAACAGGTGGCAACTTGACACCCCATGACATCCCAAGGATTCTTAGGGTAGGTGATATGTTTCATGACCCAATTGAAAGGAAAAAATAGCACTTATATACCACTTATATACTGCCAATTGGATGCTTATATATCACCGATCCCACCTATTTAAGGGAACCAGGAAACTCCATTGAATACATGCAGGCTACATTCGGTTCAAATTCAGTGAACAACCACCCAGCACCCGTCGACTCTGAGGATAATCTTCCAATTGTTCTGTGGGCTTTTATGTAATAGCAGCCTTGGGACCCCCATAAAACCTATGGGAATATGAAGGTGTTTTTTCAAGTATACTTGAATTATCCCCAAATTTGGATTTTGATGGAGGTGATTGTGACTGGGTTTTTATCTTCACCAACAACACTTCCCCAACAAACAAACTGGGATGTCCTGCTGGTACTCACTAGATTATTTCACCCCAATAGAAGTAGGTCGGATAAAAGTCCCCTAAATAGGTGAGTTATAACTAACCCAACGTACTAACGGATCGTGAACTAACATCACTTCCAGCAGGACATCCTAGAAAAAACGCAGATGCTACGGATTTTTCGTGTTTTTTTCGAGGTGCCGTTTGAGTGTTAGTTAGTCGTCCGGTCCGCCGGCGGATCGACAAAAAAAACATCATCGCGGAAGGATTGGCGGTGATTAAAATAAGGAGTTGGAGTGGGCCGCAACGACATGCAGCAAAACCATTTAAAAAAAATGGAGTGCCATCAGGAAGCTAGTTGGTGGCAACTCAAACATTTTTATTTTCACCCCGATTCCCAATTTGACCAGCATATTTTTCAGATGGGTTGGTTCAACCACTAACTAGTGTTGATGTTTGGGTGTGGGATATTCACTTCTAGAGTCATGTCACATTTAAGTACTTCGGGTTTGCAGGAGGGTGATTTTTAACGTGATTCTACCATGGGGTTCAGCAACGTGAAAAAACATGAACAAAGAAATCCAAGCGGCTTCAAAGATTTGTTCTTCGGAATGTTCACAAGTTTTGGGGAGGATTCGAATCGATTTTGACTATGTTTTCATCAGGTTGAACACACTCACCACCCTCCCTGAACCAAACAGTTCGCACCTGAAAGTGGATGGGTTGGAAGACTCAAATTGCTTTTGGGGCCCGGCCAATTTTCAGGTGCGAGCTGGTAGTTTCAGGGGGGTAGATCAACTGTTTGAATAGCGAATCATGGGTCCCAGTCCCAGTCCCGCCGTTTTCAAAACATCATCCGTTTTTGAATTTATGGACATTGGACTCTTAGGTAGATCTTGTAACTGGAGAGTTATATATATATACCATGGGCCCCCCAAACCTATATTTTCAGAGGTTTTTCTAATGGTAAACAGCCTGATTTTTCGGTGGCCAAAACCTGCATTTTTCCATGGTTTTGGGGGCTCATGATATATATGTTTATCAAAACCCAGTCGCTTGAAGTACAATGGTGAACTTAGTAAGATCTTGCCGACGACATTTCTAGCAAGCTCAACTCAAAAACTCCCGAGGTTTGGGGTGTTTTTTCTTCAACAAGTGCTTCACCTGAAAAAATATTGAAAGATATCATGTACTATTATGTACTATTGCCCTCCCTGAAACTAATGTAGTCCCTGAAAATCAATGGTTGGAAGATGACTTTCTTTTTGGGATAAAAGGCCTATTTTTTAGAGGCTTTTGCCAATTTGCTGTTGGTTTCAGGGAGCGTGTATAGAAAAAACAACCAAAAAAGTGGTATATGTTTCCTTAAGAATTTCCCTTCAGAATCTTCCTCCATTTCATCCCTCTCCCATATCATCCATGTATGGTATATTTACCTACATTTGGTTGTTTTCAATGGTAAAATATGGTAAATGTAGGTAAATATACCATACATGGATTGTTTGGGTCTCTTTTTGTTTTAAATTGCCATTGCCCCAAAATGGCACACCTCTTTCCAGCCAGGTCAGGCGGGTTTCGAAAAAAAAGCCATTGAGAGTTGGAGAGCTCCGTTGGTTTGCAAAAGTGCTGGGAAGACATATACAAAGAAGTTCTAGGCAATTTATAGCAACCTCCGGTGAGGTCACCCTCAAATGTAGTTTAATAAGTTTAATAAGGGAATCCTACCCAAAATGGCGGAAACTTTCAGGTTAAGGATTTATAGTAACCCCACCCAGGATTCCAGTCACCAGATTATTGTTTGAGCTGTGCTGATCGCGATGAGCACTTCATGAGCAATAGATGACGATTTTCTGATCCTAAATGACAAGCACATGAGCAATGAGGTCGGGGTTGATTGTTAAGGGTGGCAACAAAAAACAAACACAAAGTGGAGAGTGATGTGTACTTCATCCATTTATATGTGTTACTTTTGATGGAAGAAATCCGGCACCACCTGGAATGCATAAACCTTGTAAACAATTGGATAATCTACCTACCAACTGGTGCAGGATTTCAGCCATCAACAGTTTGTGATAAGTGGATCATACATCCCCCTATGACTTAGACATAGACATTCTACCTCCTGAGAAGCTGATGGTGTTTTAGAGATCCTAACGAATCTTCTCAGGAGGTAATATGGATGTTTGGAAGTAAGTGACTACCAGTGGTCAATAAGCGAGAACTGCCTGATGTGATACACCCTGGAAGATTAACATGGAACCTGAAAATGATGGTTTGGAAGATGATTTTCCTTTCCAATTGGGTGATTTTTAGGTTCTATGTTAATCTTCCGGGGTGTAACTTGTGCTTCCAAAGGGGAAGAGGGTGTCAGAAGCGATTGGTAAGTGGTTTCTATTAATTTGAAATTGAAGCTACCAGACCATCCAGGAATCCAGGCATGCCGGCACTTCGTTCATTTTGGAACGAATGTGGGGTTTCCAAAAAACAAAAAAAACATATCGATTTCTAAGTCTTTTCAAATGCCTCAAACAACTAACATACACGTAAATTGGGAAAGCACATGCATGACCACCATTTGGGAAAGCGCATCGATTTGAAATGCTATGAATTTGCCTGGATGATCCTTGCTTTATCAAAATCTCATTTTTGTTGAACCAAAATTACTTCACTTTGAATGAACTTCCCAGCAATTTTCGACCAAACATGCAGAGGCCATTGAGCGTTTCGTTTTCACCCCTTTAAAAGCGCGTCGAAGAAAAAACGGTCGACCCATATTGGGAAAAACCCTCAGTGGGTGGAAGAAGTGGAGAGGACGAAGGAAATCTACGCCTGCTTGGATGTCCCGTTGGAAGTGCTGGGATCAAAGGTTAGGATCAGTGGGATGTAGGTTATACCCCATTGATCCTAACCATTCACTAACTTCCTGGGACATCCAAGTACACTCCCTGAAACTAACAGTTCGCAGCTGCCAGGAAGATTTCTCAAGAATGGAAAGTTGGTTTCCAACCATCCACTTCCAGGTTTGTGTTAGTTTCAGGGAGTGTATCCATTGAATGTGTTGAATCCACATTTAATCCCTAGATATCCAAATAAATCCTAAAACTACCCCCCAAAAACCAACATGACAACGGAAAATCTACCAGTTGAAGTTGAAGTTGTTTTTCCTATTGAAAATGGGGGTTTTCCAATGTCATGTTAGTTTTCAGGGGTGTATGTTTTTTTCTTTTGGAGGATTTCATTTTTGCGGGTTCGGAAAAAATAAACCCTATGACTCAAACATCCCAATTTTTCACTACCGGAGGTGAGGTGAAGGGTGTTTTTTATCTGAGGGGATTTATGGTTGGCAAAGGATTTGGATATTGTTTCCCAGGTAAAATGTGGCCGGCACTTTATCATTTTGTAGCTGTATATTTTCCTAGGTCCTAGGTGTTGGTTTCAAATATTTTTTATTTTCATCTCTACTTGGGGAAGATTCCCATTTTGATAAAATATTTTTCAGATGGGTTGGTTCAACCACCAACTAGTTTTATCTAGTTTTCATACGCCACATTAAAATGAACAGATTTTACCATTGAGTCATGAGGAGGGATGTTTTTGGTGTTGACGATGTTGACCTCAAGTTGCCGCCGGGTTCCGCCAAGTTACAAGGACTGACTTGGATCGAAAACATTTTGTGTTGCCCAAATCGCATATATGATCCATGTATAAAAAGGTGGGCCCCAAAAACCAGTTATAACTTGGGTGAAAAAAAACCCATATAAGTGGCCGAAAATAAATGGGTTTGCCTGGGGTGAAAAAAAACCCTGCTTATAGGGATTATATGTCCATGTGTAACGATCGTCGGCACCTTGTATCCGTTCTATTATTTACAATTGATGGTTAGGTTTTATTGACTATATATATATATATATGTTGTATTCTTTACAATCACGGTCCTCACATTTCATGCTTATACAGTGTTCTTTGAATTATGTGATCTACATGAATGGTTCATGGTTATTTATCATTATGATCTTATTATAACCCATGACGGATCCATGGGACTGGTAGTACTGATCCATAAATGGTTGATTTTTATTTCGTAAGCTAAGATGCTGTTCCTTCCATGGATCCTATGGGGTACGATTCCCCAACAACAAAAAAACAAGATGATCGTCCGAAAAAAAAAAGACTCAACCAAAAATCGCGGACTTTTTCATCTCTTATAAAAATGTCGGGGTATTGGCTCAAAAGGGAAATTTCCGAAGTAGAAATAAAAAGTAGATCAGTAGTATTGCCGTTAGCATCTTGGAAGCATCATTGAAAAAAGAAACGGGTAACTGGGTGAGATTTTTGACTCATCTAAAAGGGTCCTCAAAAAGATCTTGGATAATTTGTGTTCCAGGTGAGGTGACGTTTTTTTTTCTTAACTTTCCATGCTCGTAAATCAGAAAGGTGGTGATTTCATTGATGTTTGTTTATTACCTCCACTTAGGGCACATGATCTGATTTTGACATTGCGCATATTTATGAAAAATGGTTTGGTGAAAAACCACCTACGGAGATCACCATTTCTTGGGGGAAATGTGTTTTCATGTTTTTTTTCGAAACCTTTTTTCTCATTCAGTCAATGGTTAACCTTTAAACTTTTTGGGGACTTGCATGTTTCGTAGGAAACAAACAGCTTTCACTCTCATTTCATTTTTCCGACATAGTTAAGTTTCGATTCGAAAATCCAATTTATGATTCGTGGGACGAGTTGGCCAAAGCTATATTTTTCAAAAGTGAGCTACGTGTGTATATGTATATATATACATATACATTCATCATCCCGGACGATTTCCTGGACCACGGAAGTGAAATAGGAGAAATGTTGTTTACACACAAACAAATTAAAGAACTGAATCTAAAGAACATCTTCGTTAGGTTGGTACTGAGGTGTCCATGGTACTTAGTAACTAGATTATTTCACCCCCAATATAAGTAGCTTGGATACGTCCCCTAAATAGGTGATAACTTCCCCAACTTACTAACGATCGTGAACCGATCACTTACAGCAGGACATCCCAGTAAAGAACCTCTTCGTTGGAGTAGGCATCAATATCACCACGAAAACACCCCCGAAAACACATAGAACCATAGAACTCGAAACCTGGACCCCCAAGAGAAAAATCCAACCGATTCCTAGTGGAAAAAATCACTGCCTTTTCCATGGTACCATAAACAACATGTTTTTATTTAAAGGTTGTTTCAGTTGGATGATGGTTCCCAAATCTTTACATACAAAATGGTCGGAAAAACACCATTTCCATGCATTAAAAAAATGGTTGGCTTTAGAGTTCCAGGTATGGATTGTAACTATATAGATGAGCAACGAAAAAACTGGTTGTTTAGGGTACATAGGAAATTAATTAAACTACCCAATTATGTGGGTATTATTTCATAAACCATTATAAGAATCCCTATTAACCAACCAGGATTACCATGTGAACAAGCAGTATAATGGATTCCTTATTAGGATGATGGATCCCTTATATTACCAATATGATCAAACCCGTGTAATGGAAAGGTTGGAGGTGTGTTTTTGTTCGTTCCTCTCAGGTCGATCCTTCATTGTATCGAGACATGTTCTTTGGCGGCTTCCCAGGAGGTGGTTCAGCATGGAGGGAACCACTCGTGCCGTGTGTGTGTGTGTGTGTGTGAACGGGGGGGGATGTATATTTTTTGTTGTGCAAAAAAACGTCAATTTTCATAGCAGGAAGATTTCTATCAATTTCTTGGATGAGTGATGAGGGAGTAAAAAAAAAGTTCCATTACCATTCTCACGTGATTGGATCCCTAGAGTATAAAGTTGTTTTTGCTGTTTTTTTTTTTGGAAGCTGCACATTTTTTTGGGGAGAAGAGGTTCCCCCCATGTTTGACGGTTTGGATTTGGGGGTTGGGGTCCTCAAACGAATCAACTCCCACCGATTTGAGGTTGACTCCATGATTTTAGGAACTTCATTTTAAGAGTGCTTACAACTGGGGATGATGAACGTAGGACTTAGGAAAATACTTAATTTAGATATGATGATATACATATTGTGATTTTTGGATTATACTTTTTTTTTTTCAAAAATCGAAGGTAACATCAGACCTCAACAAATACCATTTTGATCAAAAGGATATGTTTGTTCTTAGGGATCCAAATATCCAATGCAGTTTCAGAGCTCCTCGACAAAAAAAAAGAACAACAACAATCCCATAGCATCCCATGGGACTGGTGTATTGATTTACATACATTTACCAATAAAAATCAACCAAATGTAGGTAAATATTTACCAAATACATGGATTGTATGGGAAATGATGGAATGATACGACCGGTCCAGACTGACAGGGGCTTCCTTTTTTGTAGGTGCCCTTTGTCACGTTACAGTTTCATTAGACCCTAAGAATCCAGGTCCACCTCCGGATACAATAGGATTTGGAAGGTTCCAATCCCAATCTGAAAAGAACTGGAAGGGTTCGGGGTGATCCCGGACTCTTAGGACATACCTGGATTCTTAGGGATTGTTCTTTTTTGTGTTGTTCAACTTGTGACTGCCACGAGTCAAATCAGATGATCAGATGTGAAGATTATAGTCAAAACTTATGTCCTTGAAAAGTAACACTGTTGAACAAAAGGGACAGGTTCAACTGTCTATAGTTGTTCACAACTCGCCATTTGAGTTGTGAACGCAAAATCCATATGTTTTTTTCAACATATTTAGGAGGACTCAATTCGATTGCACCCCTGAAAATTAGCATTTTGAAGACACAAAAATCAGTCAAAGGGAACATCCACCTCCATGGGTTCCAGGGTTCCAGCTCTCCATTTGGCAGGGTTGAGTAAGGATTGGTTGGATGTCCCGTTGGAAGTTAGGATCAAAGGTTGGGATCAGTGGGTTATAAAGTTATAACCCCAATGAATCCCCCATTAATAAGTAGGTGAAATGACTCATTGATATCTCATTGATGCAAAATCAATCATCCTAACTTCCAACAAAACATGCAAGTGGTACCCTCCCTGAAACTAACAGTGCGCACCCAAGAATGATGGTTTCCAATAGGAATCTCCTTTTTTCCAGGGGTGTATTTTCAGGTGCAAACTGTTAGTTTCAGGGAGGGTATCTCTTGAAAAGGGCTTCAAGTGACGGGTGCGTTTGCTTTTTTCCAAGGCGAAACCGTTGTTTCGTGTCTTGCTAGGTGACTTCCCAGGAATGGGCGGCAAAGGAGGAGGCACCGTTTGGGGTCGACCGAAAAAAACCTACTGGTTTGATGGGTTCATAAATCCCAAGGCCAACCACCTGCGGATGTATGTTTCATCTCGGAAAAAAATGGGAAAAAACTACCAACCTGAACTGGTTTTCTCGCCGGATTTTTTGCCATCAACAGTATGATGATGTACTCAGACTTAGTCTAGGTGGTGGTTTCAAATATTTTTTATTTCCACCCCTACCTGGGGAAGATTTCCATTTTGACTAATATTTTTCAAATGGGTTGAAACCACCAACTAGTGCTTCAATTGATCGGGAAAAAATTTGGCGGTTTCAACCCAAACCTTTAATGGAAAATGGTGATGTTTCATGATTTTTAGACAGGGTGATCCCATCAGATCTATGAAAAACTACCAGTCCCGTGATCCTGATCCGTGAATGGTTGAGGTCTATAGGTATAAATCATGTTAAATATACCAGTCCCATGGATGCTATGCCCATACCATCCATGTATAGTATATTTACCTACATTTACCTTGAAAATCAACCAAATGTAGGGAAATATTCCATACATGGATGGTGTGGGATGGGTAATCGAAAACAATCAAAATCACGAAAAACACCAATCCAAGTCGAGGCCCAAAGGCACAAAAAAACCTGTGACAAAACGACTGATAGCATTGGGAGGTACATCATCATGGTGAACCGAACCGCAGATCACATCACCCCCCTACACCCTGGAAAATTAACATGGAACCCAAAGTCATGGATGTTTGGAAGATGCTTTTCCTTTTGCATTGGGTGATTGTTAGAATCAAAATTTGTTAATTTTCAGGGGTTGTAGCAACAGGTTTCATGGAATTTGTGTATGTTTTTTTCCCTCCCTCAAACTAAGAGCGCAAGCACCTGAAAATGGATGCTTGGAAGACGAAAATTTCCTTTTGGGTTGGCCTATTTTAAAGGCTTATGTTTAGGGAGTGCAATCATTTGGGTTGTGGTTTCAAATATGTTTTATTGTCACCCCTATTTGGGGAAGATTCCCATTTTGACTAATATTTTTTCAAATGGGTTGAAACCACCAACTAGTCATATTATCCCCACCCCCTTAACCATGGAAAAGTGAGACCCACCTGGAAAAATGTAACTTACATTTTTTGGGGGGGACCTCCCCCCCAAAATAAATGTAACCCCCAGGTATCCAAAAGTAGTGTTTAGCTATCAAGGAGGAGGGGAGGAAACAAATGTAACTTAGGACCTGGCACGTCCTAAGTTACATTTGTTTCCCCCCCTCCCCCACCCCTTTCCAGAGCTTGGGGGGGGGGAAGGTCTGGGATTGTCTGGGACAAGGGGGGGGGCTTCTGGATGGAGGTTGGGTCATGTATGTTCATGTATCTCATTCTTTCTCATTTGAGTTCAAGTTTTTACAGATTTCAAATCATCGCAAGAGCCGAAGTGCTTTAAGCAACTGCCACATTCCACCATATTCCATTTTATTCCATCATTTTCCATATTCCATTTTATTCCCTGATGTTCTCTGAAATCCTTAGGTTGGACCTCAAAATGTACCATGTACATTTTGAGGCTTGAACTTCTGATACCTGAAAAATGTACATGTACATTTTCCTTTAAATGTACCGTGGATACCTCAAAATACGTACGGTACATTTTTCCAAGGATAGCCTGAAAAAATGTACTGGGCATATTTTCAGGTATTTTACTAGCCAAAATGTACCGTACATATATGCCACGTCCTCCCCAATCAAGGGGGTAGGGATGTCATATTTTCAAATGAATTCCCTTTCAGATTTTAATGTGAGCTTCGGCTGTCCCAGGATGGCCCGCTCACTGGAGTATATTTCATGAACGCTTGAATGATCAAGTTTATTTTAGGGGGTCTAACCCCAGAGAAAAAAAACGTGTTTAGCACATCAACCCGCAAATCATCAAACATATCCCACCATGCGTTCATTATGGCGCAAGAAGGTTGAACATCAGCAACATGACGCATGTCATGGCAGTTGTGGTCCATGAACACATGGCAGCCATGACAGATGGAGTTACAAACGTCACCATGGTTTTTTAGAACCACATATCCAAGTCATGGGATTCGATCCATCCTCCAAGTTGGTGTTTCGTGAAATTCCAGGCCGCTCCAAGAACGTGGATACCAGCAAGTTCTACAAAATCTTGGAAGTTGACAAGTGCCAATCCTCAGTTTTTTTTTTTCGTAAGAAATTTCGGACGGATTGGAGGATCGGAATGAGACGAATATGTGGTACATGTATATATATATATATATTTGCCTTCTAGAATTGAATACCTGGAACCCCAACGACCTCTAGTTTTGAAGGTCAAACCACCAAAACAAGGCCTTTTCCAACAAAAACAAAGGTCATTTGGGTTCCAGGTAGATAATAAAACTAATTGCATTCATGATAAGTTAATGTACCAGTGTGGATGGATCCATCATGGGATTGAACAAGACATATGGAAGCAAACAATATTGTGATTGTGAATAGAAGAGTTTTGGATCATGTTGATATTTCTTTGATATATTATATATGGCTCTTCATAAGTGTATCTGTCAGTATCAATAAGATTTCTTATATATATATATTAGGTGTATCCGTCGATGGGCCGTTTTTCGATCGTTCAAACGTGATCTTCATCCCAGCATGTGGCCATTCGGGCGAGGAAAAGGGCGCTTTTTTGATACCTGTCCCCCTAAAAAAAATGGAACCAAAAGATCGAGATCGATTTTTTGTCATGTTGTGTTTACATGTTTTTTTGTTTGACATGTTTTTGTGACTACAACTCCAAGGCTGTTTTTAAAAGCCTTACTTTACTGGTTGGTGGTTTCATTTTTTTTAATTTTCACCCGTACCTGAGGGTCAGATTTCCAAGTTGACTATAGTTCAAATGGGTTGGTTCAACCACCAAGTGGTTTAAGCCACTTGAAACTCACCAGATCTAAACAGATAAACCGCGTTCTCAGATTCAGATCCAAATAACCTGCAGGGGCGCAAGCGAGAGCGAGATCAAAAAGGCTTGGTGGGTGGGTGCGGGTAGGTGAAATGGTGACCCTGATTTGCATGGTCGAAAATAAATGGGTAAAAACTGGGCCAACAAAACAACCTGGGATGTAAAATTCCTTCTAAGGTTGTTGGTTGTTTCTGTGCACACCTTATGGAACATACCAGTGGGGGATAAAACAAATCCCGGCACAGAGAATTTTTCGGGGGCCGCGGAAGTAACTCCATGGATATTTCACTTGACCAGATGTAAGCGCCGAAGCCATGAATAGAACGAATGTGGACTTGTCTAAATCCAAATACGTTTTTTTTTGGGGGTTCTAGGCGAACCAGTTGAGATTGGTAGTTTATCCCAGTACTTACTACTTACAGGATTTTTTACATCCCAGGTGGTTAGCCGGATACCTTTTTTTTTGGTTCTGTTTTTGAGGTATCTTTCTTTGGAAGTTCCAAACACTCAAACGGTTCTTCATGTGTGATGAAACAAGGTGCTTGTTTCAATTCAATTTTCAAGGTTTTTTCGATGTTTCACTGGGGAAAAGGATTCAATTTCACTCTCCTTTTTTTCTTCGTTGGGCCATTGCCTTCCTTTTGACCATCAGGCCTACCGAAGGCTGGCAGTGAAGCATCACCCAGACAAGGTGGATTCGACTTCTGGGTGGGATTGGAATCGGACGTCGTTTTTATTTTCTTAGGAAAATTTGAAAACAAAACAATCATAGCTACAGTATCCTACTGTTGATGGAAGAAATCCTCGACCAGTTGATATGTCTAAAAACCTTGTAAAATGATTGGATATTTACCATGCCAGACTGGTTAGCCGGATTTCTTCCATCGGTCCAGTATCTTGGTAGTTGGTGCACAGTAGGGGTTTGGTTCAAAATTAGCAACAACAAATCACTCAATGACCGAAACGGGGAGGATGCCCCACCATTTAAAGGTGCCCGTGCGCAGCTGTAAAAGGTATGAACTGTTGAGATTCCAAAGTTCCAAAAAATGTGTCAAACGTGCTGTTTGCTGGTAATATGTTTCAAGGGAGTTGGCGGTTTTTGGTTTCATGGACTTGGTGTTTTTTTGTTGCTAGTTGGTGGTATAAACTCGTATTCGAAGCCGCCCGAATCCCCGGATAACGCCGCGGAAGTTTGGTGATGACGTTGACGAAGTTTCCGACAAACTTTAACGAGGTGGTGGTTTCAAATGGTTTTTATTTCCCTGGGGAAATGATCCAATTTGACTAATATTTTTCAAATGGGTGGAAACCACCAACCAGTTCAGCAAGTATTCTGAAAAGATGACTCGATGACACAATGATGGCACCTATTGAGTCGGAAACAGAAAACTTGATTCGTGGCTGAATTTGGAAGGTCCATTTAGCTGAATATAAGTTCCAGCTGAGATTGATTTTCATATCCCCCAAAAGCATGGTTTCAAGTTGGGCCCAAGATTGCAATTAAATCTCTTTGGCAATATACATAAAATCTCCTGTTAGGGAGAAGTTGACTCGATTTTTTTTCTACATGTGGTGTCGTTTTGGAGCGGGTTGTTGATGGATTTTTTGTTTGATTCCCATATCCGTAAGGGTGCTTTAATGTGATTTTTCTTTACTGGTGTCTGCAAGGCGGACACCCTACAAGGTGGGCCCTTATAAATGGCCGAAATAACTGGGTAACTGGGGTTATAAGCGATTATAAGTCCACTTGTAACTAGGGGGGCCCACCTTGTAAGCATGTATACATATGATCGACAATGGAAATTTCACCCAAAATTCTGGGAGTTTCACCATTTTTCCCCCACACGCAACCACGGGAATAGGATTGGAAATCCCTGGAAACTGAACGTGGAACCCAAAGTCTGGAGGTGGATGGTTCAGATGATGTTCCTTTTCAATTGGCTGGATTTTTAGGTTCAATTTTCCAGGGTGTAGGGTTTTGTTGTTAACTTGGTTGATCTACCATCGATGATGGTGCTTTCGAAGGTTTCGAACATTTGCACCCCCTAAAAACTCTGTATAGATGAAACCATTTTGACGACTTGTGCGTATTTGTTTCAAACACCTGACGAGAAAAAATATACTGTAGATCATATCTGAATCATATCTGTTTCAAACACGTGGCGAGAAAATGTTGTTTCAAACACTTATATTTCTGTTTCAAACCAAGTATAGATCAACTTTTATGGTGTCATGGGAATGGAAACAAAAAATTAAAAATCACAGAATTAGGGCATTAGATTCTTAGGTGGTAGTAATTTCCAACAAGTATCATTACAGTATCCATGTATGGCATATTTTTTTCGTACAAAAAAACCACGAACAGTGTAGGCTTAGGTAAATATACCATACATGGATCCATAGATTCCCTGACATATACCATGAACATGTAGTTACTGGGATGTCCATGGTACTTAGTAACTGCCTTTGGACCCCAAAACCATGAAAAATGAAGGTTTTAGGCCCTCAATATATGGGTCATAACCCCTAAAAATGAAGGTTTTGGGTTCCCATGGTGGATTATAACCCCTATACATGTAAGTTGTAAGGCCCCTAAATAGGTGAAAACTTACCCAACTTACTAAGGATCGAACTCGATCACTTCCGAGTAGACATTTGTAGGTAAATCTACCATAAACAATGGTAGGCTTAGGCCGGGTTAGGTAAATATGATATACCATACATGGATCCATCAATTCCCTGACATATACCATTAATAACATGTACCTAGAACCCAGGACCCATGACCTAAATTTTTTGAAGGTAAACAACCCTCAAAACAACAAGGCCTTGAACTTCCAAGCCCTCAACAAGGGTGCCCCATTTGGGTTTTCCAGGTAGGTGGATCTACCGGTTGACCTTCAACCATGACCTTCTCCTCCACCTATCCCCGCCGCCTTTCCGCGCCAAGGGCGGTGATCAAGAGAAATTCAAGGAGATCACCCGAGCCTATGAGGTTGGTTAGCAAGCTCTGAGTAAAACTAACCAATGGCGCCATGAACCGAAAAAAACATGGACTCCGGGGGGAATTTTGGAGAACACTTTTTTTTGGGGGGGGGAAGCCAGATCACTTTTTTTGGGGAAGCCAACCGTTCGTTTTTTGGGGAGTATCATGTTTTTTTTTTGGGGGGGGGTGGTTAGTGATGAGCAGCCTGGATGAGCAGCCTGGATGATGAACATTTTTCAGATCCTAAATGACGAGTAGGCAAAGGGTCGCAACAAGATGGGTGTGCTTCGCACTAACCAGCAATACTTTTTTTTTCTGGGTGGTGGTTTCAAATATGTTTTATTTTCACCCCTACTTGGGGAAATGATCCAATTTGACTAATATTTTTCGGATGGGTTGAAACCACCAACTAGTTTTTTTTGTTGGTGGGAAAACATTATGACCAGACTGGGACATTCTTTTTGGTGGTTTTGAAGCATTTTTGAATACCCTCTGGAAGACTACCCTCCCTAAGACTAACAGCTAAAAGCACCTGAAAATTGATGGTTGGAATACGATCCTTTCCTTTTGGGTTTTGGCCTATTTTCAGGGGAGAGCTGTTAATTAGTTTTAGGGAGGGTAAGTATTGATTCTAACTTCCCAATGGCATAATTACGTCCCTCTACAGGTCTAGTGTACGCAACATAGGGATTAGAAGGAGATAGCAATAGATAGCAGTTGGTTTCATTTCACCGGGAAATTGCAACACAATGTTAAACCAGGAGTAATAAACATGTGTGTGCTACCTTAGAAATGTATAGAAGGGTTATATATCTATATATACACCTGTATATAGGCCTTCCTAACCCTGTGACAGTGGGAAAATAAACATTGCCATTTTACTAAGGGTTTTTTATCAACCTTTTGTTATCCTTTGTTACAGTGTGGACAGGACCCAATAAATATGCACACTGTGTATGTACAATATGCATATGGTGTGTATATATATATATACGTATACACACGTATTTATGTTAGATACAGATACATTTACAACATCCATCATATCACTATATTTTTTTTGAACCGTCTTCATCGAACAGACCTGGCATGGATTTTTTTGTGAAAAAGATTCACATCCCACGTGCCAACAAAACTCGCAGGTCCTGAGTGATGCTGACAAGAGAGCCAAATACGACAAATTCGGCTCGGATACTCAACCAACCGGTTGGGTCGTGACTGGCAGTTGGGACCTAAACTTTGTCAGGGTGTACAATGTTTATGTCCAAGAAATCTCCAACGGGACCCGCTGAACGGACCCCTAAACCTGAGTATCTAATAGTTCTAGTGACTTTCTTTGGGATCCGTTGGTAAGGTCCCATTTAATTTTGGATGGATCATGTTACAACTGGGTGGTGGCAACTCAAGTATTTTTTATGTTCACCCCGAAGCTTGGGGAAATGTTTTTCAATTTGACTATATAATATTTTTCAGGTGGGTTGGTTCAACCACCAACCAGACAATGTTCATGTCACTGCTTGGGGAGTTAATTTATATCACCTTCTTGGGGTTTAAAGAAGTGATACCTTTAAGAATCCAGGGATTTGTCCTGAGGAAGGGATCACCCCTACAGTCTAAGGATGGGATTGGAACCCGAAAAATCTTATTTTAGGGAGGTGTCTGGATTCTTAGGCAGCGGTTTTTCTGATGTTTAAATCGGGAACAAGCTTCACATTGCAATTGTAGTCCCCTTATAATTGTTGGATGTGAACTACGCCACTATGCACCGTAAAACATCGTAAAATGTGGAACTCTGAAGGGTGGTTTCAAGTGAATTTTGTAGGGCGCATGGGGTTTGCGCGCCATTGATTTTGCGCACATTTCAGGGCTTACGAATCACCAGGGTGTGATTCGCCAGCCTTTTTGTATCTTCGAAGCTGGCATCCCGCATCAAGATATGGCGAAAAAGTTTGGAGGAATGACACGAATATATTCACTCCATGGGAACCCACGTTTCAATGGAGTTTCCAAGTTTCCTAGTTCCCTTAATAGGTGGTAGGTCGCATATAATCACCCAATCTAGGTGGTGGTTTCAATTATCTTTTATTTTCACCCCGAACCCTAGGGAAATGATCCAATTTGACGAGCATATTTTTCAAAGGGGTTGGTTCAACCACCAACCAGAAGTGGTAAATACTGTCAATTGGGTGATTATATATCACCTACAGTAATTACAGTACCACCTATTTGGCAACCAGAAACAGCTATTGAATCTATTGAACGGTTCCTTCATTTTCAGGAGTTCTTTCACCCTAGGGCTTACAACCTTCATATTTCCATGGGTTTTGAGGGTCTGAGGGCTGGAATTGATTTCTGAAGCCAAGCTCCTACTAAGAAGATATGACTGGAAATCGGAAAAATATACCTTTCACTATTAGGAGGTATACAACTAGTCACTGTCGATTTGGATGCAATACTACCTATCACATCCTATTACTCTTAAATCTATGTTTTGCTCGGGAAATCAACCAGAAGTTACTGTAGTTGGTGGTGCGTTATGCACTATCAACTATGAAAGGATCAAGTGATGGGTAGATTTGTTACTTGGACACCCATAAAGGTATATAGTTGGGTCTGTTCTTTTGTACAGAAACATCACTACTCGTATAGGTCATAACCACCCTATAAATAGGTTTTTGTTTCCACCAACGTAAGTGTGTGGTTTGACCTCCCTGAAACAGACAGCAAAAGCTTTGAACATTCAAGTGGTATACTCGGTGGTGGTTTCAAATATTTTTTTATGTTCATCCAGATTTGGGGAAGATTCCCATTTTGACTAATATTTTTCAAAGGGGTTGAAACCACTACCTAGTATAGGAAGACGAGTAATTCCCTTTTGGGGTTTAAAACGCCTTATTTTTCAGAGGCTCTAGCTGTTAGTTTCACCGAGGTTATATGATAAACACACCGTTCAATAGTTATATATGATATATAATCACTACACACATTTTGATTCTCTTCACCAAAAAAAGGATGGCTAGATGTTAGTTTCAGGGGGTCCGTAACCCTTGGCTTACACCCTGGAAAATTAACATGGAACCTAAAAAAATCACCCAATTGAAATCCGGAACATCATCCGAACCATCCACCTCCACGACTTTGTGTTCAAAATGCAAAAAATGTTTCCATACTTTAGTGGGATATATAAATACATAAGCATAAACCGATCCAAAAATGGCCGTTTTTTACAGAGGTTTCAGGTGGATTGAGCCTTAAAACCCCCTTGGTTTTTCCGGCAACCCAAACGGTATTTGCGCCAACCGAGGTGAAGAAGGCCTGGACGGCGGTGATGGAGGTGATGCCGGTGACATCTTCGAAGCCTTCTTCGGAGGCAGCGGGTGGTTTTGACACGGGAGATGTTCGAAACCAACGGTGTAAAGGGAGATGAGGGTGGGGGGAGGAAGATAGAAAGGTATGGGTTTGATGCATGAAAATACAAAAAAACATGATACATTAATCTTTAAATTTGATATGTATGGCACTAGCTAAAAAACATATAATTTATAATCATGTATGTGCAACTTTGCCATTTCAGCAACAAACATCTCGAACAATCCATCCTCACTGCAGCACCCCCAACAACCCAATGATGTATCTTTAAGATGCAAAATTGAACCTTTTGGAAGAACTAGTTACAGAAATTTTCTTCAAAGGCCTTAGGTCAAGTGGCCTCCAAGTCCAAGAACTCACCAACTTACCTACTCAAATATCACTCAAATGACAGGGTTTTTGCGATGTTCGTGTCCCTTGTTGGGGGGAGTTGTTTTTTTAACATCACCCTTGCGGGGCTTGAAATGATGATGGCTTCATCCACCCGTTTTTTTTTGTGATGCTCACTCTCTCTGAACCCAAGCCAGTGAGTTACCCCTGAAAACTCGTTCATCCCTTCAGCCAAGGATCGTCTCCTACTTGGCCAATGGCTAAACTTTAAACTTTTTGGGATTACATATTGAGTAGGGAAAATAAAGTTCAAACTTTTATTTCAGGGTTCCATTCGCTAAGTGAGGTCTTCCAAGCATCAATTTTCAGGGGCAAACTGTTAGTTTCAGCAGGGTATACAAGGGCCATGAACATTGCAACCCCCGAATGATCATCCAAGGACTTGGTATTGATCCCTCAGTCTGTTTCAAAGGTTAATTGAAGAAATACGAGTCCGGGAATCGTGATAAGTCCTTATCCACAAGGACCTTTCAAGAAATCATCAAGAAGTATCACAGATCTCACGTCACATCCATGGGACTGGTATATTTTTTCTAAGTTTGGTTGATTTTGTGTGTTATTTTGCTGAAGGTGATGTTTTTTTACTTTCCATTTACCCTCCCTAAAACTAACATAGCCCCTGAACAGTTACCTTCCCAAAAGGAAACTAGTCTTCCAACCATCCATTTTCAGGGATATGTTAGTTTCAGGGAGGGTATGTTATTTTTTAAAAGTATGTTTGTCACCAGCAAATCTCAGAAAAGGTCCTTGCCCGGATCATTCGGATCGGGTCATGTGGAGATTTCATTAAAGAACACAAAAACCCCTTGCTGGCTGGTGGTTTTAAAGATTTTTTATTTTCACCCCTATTTGCGGAAGATTACCATTTTGACTAATATTTTTGGGATGGGTGACCAACTAGCTTGGTTTGGAAAGATTTCTGGTTTGGCAGTTTTTTTTTTCGGGGGGGGAAGGGTTCGAATTTAGTTGAGTCCGATATATTTCCAGAAATGTTTTTTTCAAATGAAAATTATCAAAATGCATCATCCAAAGAAATGATGGTCCCATTCAAATTATCAAAATGATCATCCAAAATTTGAATGGGACCACTATCAAATATGAGTGGGAAACGGAAAAACATGTTTTTTTCCCACTTTGGGGTTTCCAAGAAATCTCCAAATCAACGGACCCACGGAGTGAACGGGACCCCAAAGAAACCTTGAGTATCTTTCATAGCTCTCGGCTGTAGCAACTTAGGACTTCCGTTGGGATTCGGTCCCATTGAAATTTTGATGGAAGGATTGGAATATGTTTTGAACAGCCCATATGCTCCATGTATGGAATATGTACCTACTAATTGAATCTAGTTTACCATAAAGAATCCAACCAAATAGTGGGTAAATATACCCTACACGGAGCAGGCGGGGTAGAGGTTTTTGTCGGACAAATAATCAACTTGCCCTCAGTGATGAACCAACGTGACTGATGGATCCTGGATGAAACCGCAGGTGTTTTTTCTTGGTTGTTTTTGGTGGTTTAGGGTTATAAGCTCCCTGCCCTAGGGATCCAATCACCTTCTGAAAATGGTATTTGAACTTTGAACCTAAATACTTTGCTGAGGAGGTGATTGGACACCCTAGTCATCATCGGAGAATATGCCTGGATTCCTAGGGCTGGTACCCTAAACAACGTTCAAAAGTCTTATCACTTTATCACTTTCTAGTATACTATTTGGTCTACAGGGAACCTTATAATGGCTCATTATGATGCCTATATGACTGAGTACCCTTCAGGCAACTAACAGTAACTAACATATCCGACCTGGAGAAAAGGAAAATCATCGACTCAAAAGTGCCGGCGATTGTAGGGGATATGTTAGTTCCCTGGAAGGTAAGCCCGTGTAGTCAGCTAAATGGTGTTTTGCAGGTTTAGTTGCCGCCTTCAGGTTTCCAATGGTTTCAATGGACAACTAAAGGCAGCTTCAAAAGAAAATCTTTCCAGAAAACAGCATTCAAAGAGTTGGGTTTTTGCCCTCCTGCTTAAATGAAGGCTTATATAGCTTGGGATCTCCTGATCCTAAAAATGTTACAATTTTGTCATCCCTGTGGTGGGATGACCATCATTGAATCCTGGGAGGTCCCAGGCTTGCTCCAGCCAAAAACAGAAGTACCTGGATGTCCTGCTGGTACTTAGTAACTAGATTATAACTTCACCCCAACATAAGAAGGTTGTTTGTAAGTCCCCTGAATAGGTTATAACTAACCCAAACTTACTAACGATCGTGAACCGATCACTTCCAGCAGGACATCCCAGGAGCCTCCCTGAAACCCTCACAGCCTCACACTCTGAGAATCTGTATATAAATGTACGACTCCAAGGTGGGGGGGCCCCCGGAGCCGATCGTTATAAACGGATCGAGTTATAATCCCTATAGGTTTTTTCACCCCAGACAAACCCAATAAATTATTCCAAAAGGAGAGCAGTCCTCCAACCATCATTTTGCAGGTGCGAGCTGTTAAACTTCGGGAGGGTACCCAATTATTTTCGGCCAATTCATATATAGGGCTTAAAACTTTTAAACCAATTTTCTTTCCAACTGGATCCGAACGGCCCACGCCCACCGGCTGTATTGTTTCCTAGTTTCTCCATTTTTTGGGATCCACACGGAGCCTATAGTATTTCAGGGGTTTTTTCGGTACACTCGGCTGCAGCGAATCATTTCTCAGGGAGCCCGGTGCGGTTTACCCTGTTGAGATCCGCAAAGTTGTTCCATCCAGGTGGTGGCGGACGTCGTGGTGGAGGTGGCGGACGCAGACGCCAAAAGACCAAGGAGCGGTTCCGAAACATCCCGGAAAAATCCCCGAAAAAAAGGTGGGCCCCTATAGTTATACAATGGAGTTATGGGGCATCTATAAATTCCGACATCCACAAAAAAACCTAGATGTCCATTTTTTTTTCCAAATACCTGGTGAGAAAGTGTTTGGAACTCGTTGAAAAAACCTTCTCAGGAGATGTTTAGGGATTCAAATACCTCCTCAAATGCTGTTGTGGGGCATCTATAAGTAGGGTTTTTTTAAACCCAGGAATACCCATTTATTTTCGGCCATTTATAGGGGCCCCATTTCACTCTAGTTATAAATTACATGTCGTCCTTCAGAATTTGTTTGACCCCCCTCAAAAGATGGGAATTTGTAGGATGGATTTGGGTGGAGAACTGAACCGGACACTCTGGAAAATTAACATTGAACCTACCAATCACCCAATTGAAAAGGAAAATCATCTGAACCAAACCTCCATTTTTGATTTACCCTCTGGTAAACTAACATAGCAATGGGAAATCCACCATTTGAAGATGTTTCTCCTATTAAACATGGTGGTTTTCCATTGCTATGTTAGTTTACCGGAGGGTAAGTTCCATGTTAATTTTCCAAGGTGTCGTGAACCTTCAAGATTTGAGGAATTTTGAAGGTGGGCTCCGACCTTTCTTCGTGAACAACTGGCCAAAATCATAGCGAATCGCTTCCTAGCAGGTTGACCGTGACACTGATTAGATCATTAAGTTCAAAGGTTCCTAGAAACAGCTTAAACATGCCCTGAAAATGGATGGTTGGAAGATGTAATTCAAATGGTCCCACTTTCCAGAAGGACACGTTAATTTGGGGTGCATCGTTTTTTTGTTGCCAGTGTGGTTTCCATCTCCGAATTACTAATGCGAAACCTCAAACATCAAGGTTTTCCATGTGTAAAGGTGCATGTTTTTCCAGGTTCCATGTCAGAAGTATTTAAAATTTAATTTGTAGGCTTCCTAAGAGGTCTAAAGGGGTTTCGGATATCTGGGAACCCTAGCGTTTCTTACTATGTAAACCATAGTAAACTATAGGAAACGGTCCGAAAATAAAGGAGAACATAGGAAACCATAGGGAAGATTTTGGGGACCTGCCCCCCCTGGACGCACCCCCTTCTGGTGACAGGACGTGGTGCAAAACCTGAAAGTGACCTTGGAACAGTAACATGGCGAACAGTCATGGACGGAGTGCGTTCATGTATATAATTGAATGAAAGCTGTGAGGATTTTGCTGGTGAGGGTGTTTGTAGTGATAATATCAGTATTAGTGATGGTTGCATGATCATCATATCATCATCATTTCATCATCATCATCATCATCATCATCATCATCATCATCATCATCATCATGGCGTCATTGCTGTTGCTTGTGATCGCTGTTGTTGACGTCTAAATGTGAGTCATCATCCTTATGAAAGGCGGACAAAACGAACCATGCATACATATAGTAGATATGATTATTTCAGAGTTTCAGATAAGTAGGGTTAAAACCTTAAAGCTACACTTATAGGGGTCGCAGAGTTGTAACCCCAGTTAGCCATGTATTTTCTGCCTATTTTAGGTGGCCCTACATGTTATAAAGACTAGGGGCCCATCTTGCAGGGCACTTTTCGTGTGTAAATATCGAGTGGGTGAAGTGAGATATCATTTTTTTTCTCAGTATGGTGAAGTTATTTCAGATTAGCCATAAGTACCCTCTAGGGAACTAACATATCCCCACCCAAGGCATATTTGAAGATGATTTTCCTTTTCCCAAGGTGGGATATGTTAGTTTGAGGAGGGTATTCTATGTAAGAAGTTACTTCTTTTCAGAAGTTCACCTTAGTTACCCTTAAGTTACCGTAGTTCCCCATAAATAACTTTGTTACCCATAGCCATAGGTTAGCTTTTTGGAAGTTACATTGGCATGAGTTTCTTATAAATACCCAAATCAAAAATATTACTAGGATGTCCATGGAAGTTAGTAACGCTCGTTAGTAAGTTGGGTTATTTCACCTATTTAGGGGACTTATCCAACCTACTTATATTGAGGTTATAATCTAGTTACTAACTTCCATGGACATCCCAGTTATATTGAAATCGGAACCGATGATTATGGTGAAGTGCTGACCGGGAACAACCTCCTCCCGGAGGTCGCTTTGTTCGTTTTCGGAAAAGACCTGGGACCGTTTTTGTGCAAAAAGAAAAAATTAAGCGGAGAGTTGTTCATGACTTTGCGCCAAGGATGTATTCGGGCTACACCAAGAAGATGGCCATCACACGACAGGCCGGAGGGGGGTACGATCTGATGATCCCCCTCGCAAAATGCCCTGAAAGGATTCAGGTTTAGGATTTTTCAGCCATTTCCTGGTACCCGATCAACAGCCATTTGTTTAATAGATGGAAATGGTGAAGGTCACCACTGTTGATGTAAAGATTTGGTTCATCATCCAACTGAAACAAGGGTAAAACACAATTAGTTGTTTAGGGGTACCAGGTTGCCATACTCTGCCGGATTTTATGATATTTACATCCAACAAGTATGTATGGTCCTGTATGGCCCCATAGTTACCCTACCAGGTTTGTTGATTTTCATGGTACATGTAGATATAGATAGCCCACTATATTCCTGGAAGCAACTATAGTGATCCGATCACCGTTGAGGACTTTTCCGTTCCACAAGGCAGATTCTGTGTGAATTTTTCTCCATATGCTAAACTGGAGGTAGCAAAATCAAAATCTCTCAAGCTCACATGAGCCACGAAAAAAACCCTGGTTGGTTGGGTTATATAGGGGATGAAAGCCTACCCAATTATATGGGGATTATAATAAACCATAATAAGGATCCCTATATTAAACCAACCAGGATTCAATGGAAAGTAATATACTGTAGTTTTTTTTTCGTGGCTCACATGATTTCCAGCACCATAGCTGTTTAAAGTTCGAAGCGACCACAAAATCACATCCGAATTGATATTTTGATGACATCTATCCCATTACGCAAAGGATCCCTGGGACGAGGATGTATATGCAGACCGTAACATTTGCTACATAAAAATGAGGTGATTTGTATGGTTTTCGGGTGTTCATGTAAGTAAATATACCAATCCCAGTGATCCAAATGTATGTATGTGTATTTACAGATGACTACTGTTGATGGAAAAAATCCGGCGAACCACCCAACATGTATGAAACCACTTATGAAACCCTGCAAAAAATGGGATATTTACCATGTCAACTGGTGCAGGATTTCTTCCATCAACCGTATCAATTCAATATATCCAAATGGCTTCATTTTCAATCTAATATCAACCCCCCAATCGAGAGGCCCCGCCATGCTGTTGAATGGGTGGGGTGGGATCCCATTGGAGTTTTTGACATGTATACTAGGCAGTTTAGGAAGGGAATGCGGGCTCCAAAATGGCCGAAACACATTCAGTTCAAGTTAAGGATTTTTTTCTATAAATTATCCCAGATGTATCATGATGTATCACCTTTACTGGGTTACCATCCTGATGAAACATGGCCCAGATGTGGTCTTGAGATCCGGGCTTACCATTACCATACTAAGAGGGTGGGGGTACCACATGAGTCACATGACCTTAAACCTTGGATATTTACTATATATATAGGGGATGAAATCCTTTCCAAGTTATATAGGGATTATTTATGAGTCATTTTATAAGGATCCTTATCAACCAACCAGGATTACCATATATGAACAACCAATACGTATAATGGATCTCTTATTTATATAGGGATTATGAATGAGCCATTATAAGGATCCCTATTAATCAACCAGTATGATGCAATGTCATAAATGTTTTGGACTCACTTTGGACGTTGATCACCTGAGTTCCCTTGGACCCCAAAACCATGAAAAATGAAGGTTTTACACCCCAAAATATGGGTTATAACCCCTAAAAATGAAGGTTTTGGGTTCCCATGGTTGTTTGTTGCTGTTCAAAAAATCCGACAGGTCATTGACAAGAAGAAGGGCGTACAGGAATGCCGAGAGTGTGATGGTCGTGGTGTCAAAGTGGAGGTGGTCCGAATGGGGTTACTTGGCCAATAGAAGTTGTGGAGATCCGGTTTCAGGTACCCAAAAATGCAGGTACAAGGTGGGCCCCTAGCAGTCATAAATGGAGTATAATGGAATTATATAAATGGCCTCATAACAACCTACTTGTAGGGGTTGTTTGTAACTCCACTTATAACTGCTTGGGGCCCTCCTTGTACTGAACCTTTCAAGATTTTCTTTTTGGTGGGAGGTCAATACTTCCGTGTTTTTCACAAAATTTGATTTTCGCATGTAGCTTTGGGGGATCCATTCGATCCATTCACATGAGAGGAGTGACTGGACATTTCCGTTTTGGGGCCCCAAAACGAGTTATAAATAGGCTTATGAGTTGTGGGGCCCCTATAAATGGCCTTATAAACGCGTAACTGGGGTGGAAAAACCTACTTGTAGGGGGTTGTAACCTCACATAACTGGTAGGGGCGGTAGGGGCTTATTTTAAATTTTGTAGGGGTTGTTGAAGCAAAGCGATTGCCAGGCACTAACGGGACAAATCATATGTACAGATTCGCATGGCTATAGAACATGTCCCCCAAAATGGGCGGGGTGGTGGCAAATGCACATCACCCCGAGCTCTTGGTCTTGTTCAAGGTGATGTTTGATCTCTTCTATCATTGGATTCATCATTACCAAATCATCATTGGGGGAAAATGTGTTACTTTTCAAATCTTTTTGAGCAAATCTCAGGTGATTGTTTGACATGGGTTTCCAGGTGTTTTCAAATGTACGTTTTCATGTTCATCTCTATTGTGTTTTCAGCACCCACTACTGTAGTTGGTTTGTGGTTTGGTTCTGATCTTTTGATTCCTACTGTGTTTGTTGTGGTTCAAATTTGCGTGAAAAACCATTGATCTCTTACACAAGTGCCTCCTGAGTAACATGAAAGCAAGCAAATACAAGCTTTCAACATCTTCCATCCAGCATGTTGCTGACATATTGTGTTTTTCCAATCGACTTCACGTCGCAAGTTAAAGGTAAGGAATAGGAAAATGTGCTACATGTCCCTTTTCAAAGGTTTTTTGTCTACAAGATAGGCCCCGTCTAAAGTGGAATTATGTGGCCCCAAGGATAGTTTGTTTCACCCCACTTACCCATTTATAAGGCCATTTATATGCCCTAAGAATCCAGGTATGTTCTAAGAAAAGTATCACCCTAACATTCCGGAGGATGGGATTGGAGCCCTTCATCCTAGGGAGGTGTCTGGATTCTTAGGGATTCTTTCATCCCATTTATAAGTGCTTTCTAGGTGGTGGCAACTCAAATAATTGTTTATTTTCAGCTCGAAATTGGGGAAGATGAAGCCATTTGCATATTTTTCAGATGGGTTGGTTCAACCACCAACCAATGTTTTTTTTATTTTATCCCCTCCCGATTTTCGTAGGATTGATGGTCGAAACATCCCATCCCCAGGTCATAGGATTGTAGATATAATCCCGGATTCTTAGGACGAATCCCTGGATCCTTAGGGTTTATAGCTGTTGTTTTTTTTGGGGGGGATCCCATCTTGTTTTCCCAGCCTTTCGACACAAAAACCACTAAGGCCCATGATTCAGCAGATGTGTCTTGGTGTTTTGCGAAGATGTCACCGCCGTTGTTGGGATATTTTCTCCCTTCAAGATGGTGGTGAGTTTGGTAAGGGAAGTGTCGCCAAAGGTGACCGAAACATTCAGGTTTTTAGTAATTTGCCCAGTTGAAATGGTTGAAGATTTTTTTTTTTAAACAAAATGATGTGTCTTCTTTTCTTTAAAAGGATTGGTATAGAGATTCTTTCCAACATTCTTCTGGTTATTGTATCTGAATCTGGGTGATGCTTAGTGAGGAGCAATACGAGGAACTGAGCAGTTGGTTGAGGGTTGAGCAATAGCCAGATAACCCCTTTTGGTTTATACAAGCTAAGCATTAACCACCCACACCATTGTTCGATGGAGAAAAACGCATTCACTTTTTTGGTTGGTCGTTTGTTGGAATCCTGGGCGGAGCATCATATTTGCCATGGCAATCATCCATTTTGGGAAAACATGATTTATGGGTCATAATGTCAACCCCGGATTAATAAACCCCTATAGTGATTATTACGGGGGGTACCCCCAAAAGTGATAAATCCCCTTTAAAATGGGACCCCCCCAATTAAACAACCATGGGGTTTATTAATCCGGGGTCAACATTACTCATCTAAAACATGCCTGGAATACTATATCACCCACTTTCTAAAAAACATCCACAACTGTTTCACAGCTTGTTGCTGTTACCGCCACACACACCGGCTGTTGAAAGCTCGAGCCATCCGATTAGAAAACCGTAGAGGTCCGTCCATAGGGGCACCATTTGAAGTAGATAGTACTAGCGAGCTTTCTGTGAATATATATATATATACCTGGAACCCCAATGACCTCTATTTTTGAAGGTAAATATTCCCAAAACAAGGCCGAGCTTCCAACAAAAACAAAGGTCATTTGGGTTCCAGGTATGTATATATTATATACCCATACCATCCATGGTATGGTATATTGTCTACCTACTTCTGCGTAAATGCAGGTAAATATATACCATATACAGATTTGTTATGGGATCAGCGGTAGCTTTAAAAAAAACACCCCGAAACGTCTTGTTTTGTCCCCACACAGTTTTTCAAAAAGTCACACAACTCGTGCTCAACACTGTTATTTTTCTCAACACTAGCTGTTATTTTTCAATATGTTTCATGTCGCTCTTCTGCTAAAAAAAAAACTAGCTGCTAACTAGCCATGCCAAGGCAATCGCAGTGCCACAATTGTGGTGGACAGGGCAAAAGCTTCCAGACCAAGCAGGAACGAGAGGTGTGTGGGGTTGTTGGCGTGAGGTTTTTGACCCTTTGCCTGACATGTTTTGCCAAAACAGCTGCGGACACTGGTGTGGAAAAATTTGTTGGGTGAACTTCTTTTAAAAGATAATTGCTAGTGACAGATATGTATTAGGTGTCTCTATTTTGATATTGATATATGCATTTTTTGGGTGAAATGCGTTTTAAAGTCGGCATTTGATGTAGATATTTTCCGTACCCCCAAAAAAGGATGTTGAAAATAGTGTGAAGTTAGTTTGATGAAGTCTTAGTTTTGGGGAGAGATGGGAAGAATGATTGGAGGGATATTTGTGAAGCATTGTGAAGCAGTATATATACATTAGTAGGTGTGAAAGAAATGGGGGTACCAAAACACCATATATTAACCATGTTCCAATGGTTTCTCAGAGTCCAAACTGTGAGATGTTGGGGTATGATGCTCAAAAAACGTTGCTTTCACGTCAAAGGTTTGGCATTTTGCACAAATTTGCCTACCTGCATCCTCCTAAGCCCATACGATCCATGTATATTTACCTACATGTTTTTGATTTTTATGGTATTTTATGGGAAATAAGAAGGTACTGGTAAATATACCGTACATGGATCGTATGGGTAAGTTCATTTCAATTTGAGACTTTTTTCAAGTTCACAAGACATCTTTGTGGATGTCTTTTTTTGAGTCATGTTGTGCACATCGATTCAAACAATGATATAATCAATACCTGGTACCCTAAACAGCAATTTGTTAATGGTTGTTTCAGTTGGATGATGAACCAAATCTTTACATCAAAGTTTGGTTGTTTTACCAAACATCCATTACAAATGGTCGTCATATTCTATCTCCAATGTCAAAAGTTAGTTTATGCCCATATTCTATCTCAATTTCCCTGAAACTTACATAGCCCCTAAAAACGGATGGTTGAAACACTACTTTCCTATTGGGGAGGCCTATTTTCAAGTGCTATGTTAGTTTCAGGGAGGGTAACTTCTTTTTTCAGCATTCTAACTGCCAGTCCGTGATAGTAAACAAATGGTTCTTTAGAGTTCCGGCAGGTATGTCTTCAAAACCCCCTTTCAATTCTTCAAACCCATTTCAACCTTCCCCCACTTGGAGGATCATCCCATTTAGTAAGGAGTTAGGATCACCTCCAAGTTCGGCCATTTGGAAGGGTTGTATAACAACCCGATCCCGAAAGGGGACTTATATACTTACCATGGTTATTAACCACAGACTGAAGCAAGTCATGGGATGATCCTCCAAGCAGCTCTGACCCGAGCTTGACCGCGGCATGGAACGGAACTTGTTGGAAGCCGTTTTTTTGTTGTTTTTTTTTCGGTTTCAGGTTTTGGAGGTTCACATCCAGAAAGGTTCGCCAGATGGACACAAGGCGGGCGGGCTGTTTTGGAAGGAAGGGGTATTTTTGATAAGGGAAAATGGTGGGAAAACAACCCTTGAAAAAGGGTGGTACCCTTAAGAATCAAGCCTACAAACACCTTATATATATATATATATATAGTGGGTATTGATCGAGTATATCCCCTTTTAAAGGGCTTCTTGGGGGATTGAACAGCTAGGGTACCATTCCAAAATTACCATCACTTTCCCTATGAGGTTAAGTTTTCACGAGAGGCGCTTAGATGTTTGGATGGTGGTTAGATAACATCCTTGGATATCGGCGGCCAGGAAATTAGTACAGGGGAATCTAAGAAGCCTACTTGGAGGATTATCCCAGTTAGTAAATATAGTTAGTAACCCCCATGTAAAAGTATAAGCCATAAGAATGGCCGTTTGGAAGGGGTCCCAGAACCCCAGGTCTTGGGGACTTACGATGACCATGGTTATCAAGTCATCCCTCCAAATGTGACGTTTCAGTCCAGGAAAGAAAAAAGCGGACCTTATGATCAGGGATTGTTAACCCCACCAGTGTCCTCTTAGTTAGGCTGCATATTGGGGCCATAAAAAATCAACTATCATGCATATAGATGCATATAGTAAATATACCATACCAGGTGATTCAAAGTGACCTTGTTATCCCCTAGTTGGAGGTCACTTAACCCCTTAAAAGGGTCACTTAACCATCCACAAAAGGTCACGAATTGAATCACCAGGTATACATTGAACTTAGAGGATATTATCACCAGGAGTTTCAGGTACCTAAAATGGAGGAATCCTGAACCTTATGTTCGGCCATTTTGGGGATGGGTTTTCCCTTACATAAGCCTTACATACAGCTTATATAGGTGAGTACCTCCATTTTAGGTACCTGAAATGTCTGGTGATATTAGATGAATATTACTCTAAGGCCCTATACTTTCGAGTATACACAGTACTTTCTCATTACATGGGGCCCATTCTGGAAACATATTATTGTTTACTCAACCATGGATTCGTTCGAGATAGGAAATCAAATTTTAAGTTTAAATGATTATACAATAGGCAAATTTCATCCTCCCCTCCCCAAGCCTCTTACACAGACGGTGAGTTTTGTGATTAGTATTTATCCTCCCCAAAAAAAAGTCCTCAGGGGTTCAAAACCCCTGGAAGAAGTACACAAGCATGGTGAATTTTTGGGATTTGGTATTTATTCTCCAAAGAAAAGACCTTATACTAGGTGGTGTCAACTCAAATATGTTTTATTTTCATCCCTATTTGGGGAAGATGAACCCATTTTGACTCATATGTTTCAGATGGGTTGAAACCACCAACCAGTATATACTTTTTACTAGCTTCTGTGTTTGAAGTACCAAGATGCAAAGCCATCAAGGTCTACTTGATTTTATCATGTCTTTCCATGACACTTTTGAAATCCATCCCAGACCGACCAGTCAAAACAACAGCATCCTCTACAACACATATCACATATCCCATGACGGATACCATGTGACGAACCGTATATTTCCCTATGAATTTACCATAGAAATCAAATATGCCATGGAATCCTTTAAAGGGCTACCGTACTGTTCGTCTCATGGATCTATGTCATGGGGTCAGACATTTTCAAGGAACCAGAAGTCACGTGACACAAAAAAGCAAGTGAGCAGCGATCATCGAAACCCTGGTTGGTTGGGTTATAGTGGATTATACTACCCAATCTAATATTATAGGGGTTATATAATTATTTCATAAGCCACGAAATAAGGATCCCTACTGGGATGTCCATGGAAGTTCGTAACGATCCTTAGTAAGTTTGGGTTATTTCACCCAGTCAGGGGACTTGTATCCAACCTACTTCTATTGGGGTGAAATAAATCTAGTTACTAAGTACCAGCAGGACATCCCAGTAGGTCGTAGTAAATCACCATCCGAACCCTTTTTCGGAAATCCATGTTGAAGAAGATGACCCACTTATTATAGGGGTAAAAATTATTTCATAAGCCACGAAATACCCAGGGAGTCCAAAGACCAAACTTTGCCCAAAGGTAGTAGGGAATCCTTGAAATGGCTCATCCTAAAGACCATTCTTTGTTTGGTCTTGGACTTTCAGGGAATAAGGATCCCTAAAAAAACCCACCGGAGATTTTTTTGGTTCATGTCACCAGCCAAGGGGTTTTTGTTGGTGCCTCGGCTGGGTCTCCATCGTTGCTGGCGGCCAATCGCAAAAGGTCGTCTTCCGCGAGATGGCCGATGAGCATCCGGACGCCGACGCCGGTGACGTGGTCTTCGTCTTGAAGCAACAGGACCCGGGAGCCTTGGATGTCCCGGAAAGGAAGTTAGGATGAATGGTTAGGATCAATGGGGAACATTTGAGATGGTATATCATGAAACAACATCAATGGGGAACATGTCCCGTTGGAAGTTAGTAAATGGTTATAAACCCAATTGATCCCCCATTCATAAGTAGGTGAAATTAACCCATTGATCCGATCAGCATTGATCCATCCACTTCCTTTCCGGGACATCCCATTGGTGTCTTTTTTGTTGACAACGAAAAATTTGGAGCTCCTTCCAACTGTTAAGTAGGTTGAAAAAGTACATGGCTAACCGTCCCTACATATTGGGTTATAAGGACCCTTTACTAACCTACCTTTTGGTATCGGCAAGCCATCTATTTTTGAATATTTTGACCTTAAGGTAATGCTGGAAACACCTGGAAAAATGGTGGTTAGAAGATGCATTTCCTTTTGGGATGGCCTATGTTCAGGGGCAAACTGGCTGTTAGATCTGTTAGTTTCAGGGAGGGTAACGCATGCAAAAAACAGAAGGTGACACACATACACACACACACAAAAACCGAGGGGTCCTTGGCGACAAAAAGGTGGGGTGACAAACCAGCTGGTGTTGATTGATGAATCCAATTCATGACATTCTTGTGTATATGATTGTATATGGTATATTCACATTCACGAGGGATCATTTCTTGTATGGTTTTTGGGGAGTAAATGTGGGTAAATACTCTTATACTCTATAGAAGCACAACTTCGTCAAAACATGCTTGAAACAAGCTCAAGCTTTGTTTAAGCGTTACAAAAGGTTATAGTTATATTCGTATGCAAGCATTCCAGAACAAGTACTAACAGATGGGTTTAGAGTAAGCATTGCTATACTGTACATGGATTGTTTTAGGCCAGGTTTTCTTGCCTGCAAGTCAAGGGAACTGATTACAAAAATGACCGTTTTTGCTGGATTACACCCCTGAAGATTGGCGGCTGGAACATTTAATCATGGAGGTTTGGAAGATCATGTTCCTTTCTTTTCATGGGTGATTTGTAGGTTCCATGTTAATCTTCCAGGGTGTATTTGATGAATGCCACCCTAAGTAAACTTGGATTTGTTTGTTGGGTGATGTTGTTCACTTGCTACCATGCTAAATCACTACTACTGGGATGTCCATGGTACTTTGTAAATGGATTATAACCCCTATATAAGTAGGTTGCAAGTCCCGTAAATAGTTTATCAAGCAACTTACTTGTACTAACCAGTTACTACAGCATCATTTGGGGAACACTATTGTCACATTTGTTCAAATCATCTTCACAACAAATCTAGTGTACATAAGCTAAACAATCCGACGTAGAACGCTTGAACTTGAACCTTCCCGAGCGTCACAATCACCGAGTGATGCTACAATCACTTGAGGAAGGAAATCTTCACCCAGTACTCTTTTCTTCTGTAAAGAATTGGCAGGTGGAATCTGTTGAAATACGTTAAATGGCGAGTCTCCTTGTAACAGTCCCACAATCTTTTTGTATTGCCTAGAACGGCGGCGCCGGACCAAAGAAACGCAATCAATTTCAGCTAGTGCCAAAAAAATCTGGAAGCCAAATGTCCCTTGTTGTAATACTCAAATCACATTGCCTTTTTTGGGTGAAACAACTCAAAAATAGAGGACATAAGAGGTGGTATATCACCTTGAACTGCTTCAAAAGAAGGCCAACTGTTGTTACCCTAAGAATCCAGACGCCTCCCGATTTTCGTAGGATCGATGGTCCAAAAATCCCATCCCAATCGGTCATAGGATTGTAGATATAATCCCGGATTCGGAAAGGACGAATCCCTGGATCCGATCCAATTACAGTCACGGCACTCGGCACCCGTCAGGATCACGCAGATTTCAAGCGCAAGGGGGCCGACCTCTTCATTGAACGCAAGATCTCATTGGTCGAGGTCACTCTTTGGATGGATGTTGCATCGGCGATGCGGGGCGAGCAAAAGGAAACTTTCAGGATTTCCGGATCCCAAAAACGAATGGCACACGACTGGCTTGGAAAATCTCCATGTTCAATAGGAAATGCATATTGAAATGGTGGGTTTTCTATTGCCATGTTAGTTTTCGGGATGGTATATACTTTTGATTATACTTTTGGGATTGGCACCATTGTTCCATTCGGATAAGGCATTTGTATATTCGGATCCTCAAGAATGTCGGCCAGAATTTCGGCAATCCTGGAAAAGCTTCATCCCAAGGGTAGAAGCAAGGGAATGAGTATCTTGGCCCAAAAACCAGTTAATGTAAACCCCGGATTGATAACCAACCCCCCCAACACACCAGAAGGGCCAAAAGATGTTCAATAGATTTGAAGTGACCAATCCCCCCCAAATAAAGAGACATCTAGGCCTACTTATAAATGGGGTGAAATAACCTCCCCTATATAATTGGGTAATTGGGGTGGAAAAAGCCTACTTATAGGGACCCCATAACTCCTGGATTTATAATGTTTTTTCTCACTTATAAGGGCCCCATAACTTCACTTATACCTGGAAGGGGCCCATCTTGTAGTAATACTTTTGGCAAACTATAATTAGACGGACCTGGAATGTGACTTTTATGAATTTACACCTCTGAAATTTAGTGAATTCGATACCAGAAATGATGGGCATTGGAAAATGTATCTCCAGCTTCAAAGATGGCTACTTGAGGGTATCTAAACGTTAAATTTGAAGGGAGTATATAAATCCTTCGAATGCTCCCATCGAATTGGGAACTTTGTGTATGGATCAAAATCTGTAGAATCCTACCAATGCGCAATGTAAATCGCTTGAATGGAGAAACCCTTGCCAAGATGTTCCATAGAAGGAATTTGTATATTATATACCTACATTCGGCTTAACCTTATGATTCAACTTATGATAAATGTAAAGGTTGATATTCCATAGAGGAATGATGGGTTTGAATGAATGTCCAAGTGCAACCCCCATGAAGTCATATTGTCATAGGGTCCAATCATAAAAACTAACATGACAATGGCAAATCCACCATGAATAAAGATTGATTTCATATTGAACATGGTGATATTCCAGCCAGTCATATTAGTTTTTAAACAACCCATGCGTCTAAGGTGTGCCAAGATCTTTAGCCGCCGACTGCTGTTTTTTTCACTGATTCATTGATTCATGAATGATTGATACTTTTTATTTATACATTTATGAAGTAGTATGGGTGTAAGATATTAAGATTGCTAATACCAGTACCATATAGAATTTAATATGTTATACAATACTTATTATTATATTATATGTTATATAGTTTAAAATATATACATATTATTTATACTTACATCTTCATATAGGTCTATGTTGGACTAAAGGTAAGTTTTAGAAACTTCCCATCCCATCATCGTCTTTTTCGCCGGCGCTCGTGGATTTTTCGCAAGGCGTTGTGTGGCTTCACGATGGAGCTCACACACCTCGATGGTCGAAAACTTCAAATCAAGACTTCTCCAGGTGAGCGTTTTGAAAAAAGAAAAACATCACTTTTCACTTTCCATTGAATCCTGGTTGTGAAAAATAGGGATCCTTATTTCATGGCTTATGAAATAATCCCTATATAATTGGATATATTGGGTAGGATTTCATCCCCTATATACCCTAACCCGATTTTCATTGCTCAGATGACCTGGAAAATTGGATTTTTGATGATTTTGGCGTTTTTTATTTTCTGGATACATCCCTGGGCCCCTTAACATGGAACCTGAAAAAAAATGGCAGCCTGGAAAAGGAGATCCCGAACTTGGAAACCATCATTTTCAGGTTCTATGTTAAATTTTTGGGGTGTAAAACTCGTTGAGTCAATGAGATTCTTGGTGGTTGGGATTTAGTTTTTGTTGGGATGCTTTGTTTGTACAACTTAGACTTAGCTGCACATGTCGAAAGGGTTATAGGGTGAACCAACCCTTCACATGGGAAATGGTTGGGTGGGCCCCTTTGTCACCCTGTCGACAGGTGTAGCTGATGTATGGAAAGTTGTAAGTTTTAACCTTTTTTTTTCCAGATTAAAGAAGGTGAGCAGTCATAGTTGATGTTTTTTACCTACCACTACGATCACCATGATCACCTCAGCATAGTATTTCGGTTCCATTGCCATTCTCAGAAGGTGATTATGATACCTAAGGCTTTACAACAACTTGAAAAAATCATTGATAGTTGATCTGCCTTCATCCGTTGGCTCTCCACATCATGTGTTGGTTACTGGAAGGGTTCACGTCTGTAAACCCGTTGGGTTGGGCGTTTTTTGGGGACGGTTGATTGACAGGTGAGATTGTGAAGCCCATGAGCCAGGGTTTTGACCCTTTGGCCAAAGAGGCCGGGGTTGGGATGGAGCCGATGATGGCGGCTTGTTGGCCTCCGGAGGAAACATAGACTCCCTAGGCCCTAACAGCGAGTTGAAACCCCTGAAAATGTTCGACCCCTGGAAAAGGAGCTTCTTATTGGAAACCACCATTTTTAGGTGCGAGCTGTTAGTTGTAGGGAGTATAACCATATAAAATGAGATAAAAATGAGCACCAGGTGGTTGGCACAGAGGTGATGGCAAACAACAAGCATCTTTTCAGTTGTGGCATTCATCACAACTCCACCATTGACGGCTTGTGGCGATTGCTCCCCAATGATGTTTTTCAAGTGATTGCTCCATTTTTAGGCGGAAGATGTTGATGTAAACTACTTTGATGATGACTTCGAACTCTACTTTCCTGATGTCCTTTGTGATGGTCACACTATATTAGTTGGTGAAAGACACGAACTCTTCATCTTGACCCACCGGGCTACGAAAACGAGCACATTTATTTTCATGAAGTTGCGTGGATGATTTCAGAGCCTACATCCAGCTGAAACTCAAGGGTGGTGGCAACAACAGTGAGGCAACAACATTTGCTGACAAGACATTGTTTGAGGCACCTTTAACATGGCACGGAAGACAACTTCGGTTGAGAATGCTCCATCAAGGAAGTCCTCAACAAGATGGACTGCGACGCTTGGAAATCTTTGAAGGAATATCTGAAGCATGACAAAACCACTGCTTCCACCGATGATGACATGAACAAGTTTGACATTGCCATTCAGAAATTGACTTTGACCGGATAGGGGTTGAGTGCTATCCAGATTCCACTATTTTGCTGTTCAGACATAACCATTTTGGAAAGTATCTCCAAAATTAAAATCGGAGATGCTAGTTTTCTCCCGAAGAAACAACGAATCAAGGAAGCCTTCCAACAAGCCTGCAGCAAATCTTGCTGGTAATTTGTTTACGGGATTTGTCCCCCCAAACAAATGACTAGCTGGTGGTTTCAAATATTTTTATGTTCATCCCTATTTGGGGAAGATTTGCAATTTGACTAATATTTTTCAAATGGTTTGAAACCACCAACCAGATGAGTGTTGTTTGGGTTGGTATTATTTCAAAATTTCAATTATATTTCACAACCCTGTGCCTCGCCCTTGTGTTTTGTGCTCAAGTAAAAACATGAACATGTTTTATCTGGGTGGTGTTTTCGAATATCTTTTATTTTCAACCTGAACCCTGGGGAAATGATGCAATTTGACTTGCGCATATTTTTCAAGTGGGTTGGTGAAAAACCACCAACTAGTGATCAGCTTTCATACCAGCGGTACTTTTCTGGTAGGATCGGTTTCTCATCCCAAGGTGAAAGGAATCGATGCCCAAAATAGAGCAACATCGCCTAAGATTTGAAGTTACCTTTTCCAAAGCCCTAAACTTTTAAACGTTGCCTAGGCAATAACCATCAAAAATTACCATATTCCCATGTAGAAGTGAGTAAGTTACTTGTTTATACGTATATCTATACTACCCATATGCTCCATGCATGGTATATTTTACCTACATGTGGCTTAAATTTATGGTAAATGCAGGAAAATATTCCATACATGGAGCATCTGAACCATATAATCAAATTACTGACCATTAATCCTAATTTCATCCGTGACATCGGTGCCTGGATTTTTGTTCATGGATGGATGGAAATAGTAAAAGTTCCAAACAGTGTTTATGTAAAGATTTGGTGAATTTCTTCCAATTGAAACAAGCATTAAAACCTGGTTGTTTAGATTTCCGTGACATTAAAAGAATAGTCCCAATTTTGTATGATTAAAATTCCCCAACTGAAATTGGATGTCTTTGGTAAACACCTATATTTGGGTGCTTCCAAAAATAGGGGTACCCCAAAATGGATGGCTTATAATGGAAATCCCTATTAAAATGGATGATTTGGGTGTACCACTATTTTCGGAAACACCTTATGTTTTTAATGGTTGACTTGGACTTCTAGGGTAATACTGTATTTGTTTCACCCAACTAGAGGCCATTTCACGCTGCTTCGGACCGAACAGGAATCCAAGACAGAATGGGAAGTCATCGATGACGCAGATTGCCCAAGCGTGGAGAATGTCGCACAGGCGCGGAAACAGAAACGTGACGACTTGGCCAATTTCTGATGGCTTATTGGTAGTTAGAATCTAGCTGCCATACCATCCATGCTACATTTGTTTTTTTAATGGCAAAATATGGTAAATGTAGGTAAAATTAGCTAAGAGACCCCAATCCCGCGTACCTTCTTGTAGAGGAATATGCTCACGGTGACAAGTTTCAAAACTAAATAGAACTAAATATACTTACTGTAATTATAAATACTAATTCTACTTGGTGGCTTTACCTATTTATACTTGGTGGCTCATGGTAGTTAGTAACTAAAGTTTGTTTATAACCAAAACTAACCTCATCACACTTACTATATAACTAGTTACTAACTACCATGATCCACCAAATATCTACACATGTTATCTCTATTCATGGTCTTTGTCTAAAATTCATTACACTGTCATGTCAACTCACCTTTTGCCAGCCCTCTTTTCCTGCATCAGTCCCCATACCACCTGAGAAACAGAAAACACCATGGAATTTGTGGTTATGTGGCACCTATACTTGACCAAAAAGGGGTACGTACCAGAGGGGTCTCTTACCTAAATTTACCATACATGGATGCTATGGGAGCTGGTGGTCTCAAAAAAATAATGCTATTTGGGGAGATGATCCAATTTGACTTATCTTTCTTCAGATGGGTTAAAACCACCACCTGAGAATAAGTTGATGAACAAGAAGTAAGTTCGGCAAAATCCCACTTCCAGGATGCATTTTTAGTGACTTTCATGCGCATTGAGTTACGTTTCAATCTTTCATTCATAGAAGACGCGACAGGGGTCCAGTAGAAGGTTACATGTGTGCCACTATTATACCCGTGGGCTCTCAGGGCCACCAGTGCAAACTTACCTTTTGAGTGCACTACTTGAGATATCAACAAAACTGCAAATAACGGGACATTTATAATATAAGCAATATTTTCCATATCAACTGATGCAGGATTTCTTTCATCAACAATGTGGTAAAGATGTGCTGACAGCCAAGATATCAAAGGGTTTGGAGGTGCTAAGGTTCCAAAATCATTCCCAAAAATTGAACTGAAGTCAGTTGGTAATGATCACTATACCTTTGAATCGTAAACCACCAACTGGTAAAGCGTCAATCAGCCAAAGGTTGTTTGGAATGGAGCGCAAGTTTAGCAGTGACCAAAAGCCACCGCTTCATTCGAATAGATATATGTTTTTTTCAACACCGTTATGTTCAGGAATATTTCACAATCTGTGCATTCAGGATTGTGTTATTTACCTACATTTGGTGAGAAATTGCCACATTCAAGGGGAAGTGTAGGTAAATCTTCCGTACATGGAGCATTTGGCTACAAATATATACATATATATAGTAGATAGCATGACATGGCTTTTGAACACCACAACTCATCTCCAAAATTGTCCTGGAATGTGTTTTTCAGCTTCATCCGCGGATTTTTTAACGATGAAAGGCAGACACCACAGACATTGATACCCTGAAGAAGGCCTGTGAAACACAGCTCAAGCGCATCTTGGCGTTTCAAGCGAGCAGTGAACAAATTTTCCTTGGTGATTGGCTGTTTAGAGTGAATAAAAAATAAAAAAACGACCCAGTTATATAAGGGATTATAAGGACCTTTTATAAGGATCCCTATGAACCAATCAGTATAATGGAATGTCATAAGGGTTTTGAGCGTTGCTCAAGTTGTGTTTTGTCCAGAAGCAACTTTCTCCTGAAAAAAAACTAAGCGTTTGGCAGGTTCAAATTGTTTTCATGTGGTTTCTGGTACTGAATCCTATTTGGTTTCCAAAAATCAAGCAAGCATTTCCTAGCAAGATGTTGAAGGTTAATGTTGAAAAATATCTCGAGAGATGATGTTTCTTGAAGAATTTGTTTTAAGAAGTGCCTCATCCCAATTTGTGGCGTGAGAAAAATTCTTAGGCCTTCCAAGTTTGGCGGGTGTTCACGAAAATGGCGCTGGGATAGTCCATCATGTTTCCAACAAACTGTTTGTTTGACATGTGGGAAGATCAAAACATATCTAGTTGGTGGTTTCAAATATTTTTTATTTTCATCCCTACCTTGGGACGATTCCCAATTTGACTCATATTTTTTAAATGGGTTGAAACCACCAACTAGATATCCCTCAACGTCAAACGTAGCGGCAACACCCTGATGCCTAGCAGAATTGTGAGAAGTAGCGAGGCTGGCGGGAACTCAGAACTCAGGTCCCCACAAGATCCCGGAAAAAAACCACGTGGAACTGGTATAATTACCTACATTCCCATACCATCCATGTATGTGATATTTACCTACATGAATGGTTGTTTTTAATGGTAAAATATGGTAAATGTGGGTAAATATACCATACATGGATGCTATGGGATTTTACGGTTAAAAAATTATATAACTAATTGTACAGTAAACTAATATCATGGGAACGTAAGAACTACGTAATAGGACTTCATCTATATAGCTGGCTTTCGTCCCATGGATCCTTGTAGTGGGTAGCAAGACTCATGTATTGCCCTCCCTGAAACTAACATGGCACCTGAAAATGGATGGTTGAAAGACGAATTTTCTTTTGGGGTCCGGCCGGGGGATGAACAACCACCCATCTTGTATAGGGATTATTGCATTTACGCCATGTTAGCTTGAAGTATCCCCTTGCACGTGACCGACGTTTTGAATAGCATTTTGTCTAAGGTAAAGGTATCGACGTGGGCTGCTTCGTGGTGGATGGTCAACGTTTGGGTCCAAGTCCGTGCGATGCAACGGTGTTCAACAGTGGTTGGTTGCGCCATCGATGCTTTCCAGGTGGTATAAATGTCTAGGTGGTGGTTTCAAATATTTCTTTTTGAATTTCCACCCTACCTGGGGAAATGATCCAATTTGATTGATGTTTTTTCAAACCGGTTGAAACCACCAACTATAGATATAGATTATGAGCAAAGGGTCGCAATTGGTTTTGGGAGTTCAGTACGATCGCCAGAACATCGAGAGTTATGTGGATCCCCATTATGTCCAATATCACACGAAATACCCTGGAAGACGGAACTGACCATAGAAATGATGTTCTAACCTGAAAAAAATATGTTTAAATGGCATGTGTGGACATGTTTCTCATAGATAGCCACTCTAGTGGCTCTAGTGTATATGATGTATCATAACAAGAAGTCCTGTCAAGATATTAAGTGAAGATACAACCATTTTGCTGTTCCGGGACTTTGTATTTCATCAAATACCAAAAAGTACCACCGGGAATCCGTGCTACTTTTTTCAGGACTTGGCTTTGGTTACGATGAGCGTTGGCTCCATATCATGAAGCCTTGGCGTTTTCCCCAAGCTGCAACGGCCACGTACCGACTCAGGTGCCTATTTCAAGCAGTGCACTCGCGAAGAAGCACTCTCAGTCTCTTGGCGATCAAATCCATGAGACTGGTACCGTATCTTTTCCTGAAACAAACTGTTCGAAATCGTTGGAAAATTGATGGCTGGAAGGATGTTGGCTTTGTTGGGAAGTGCTAAGTGTATGTGTATATACCTTCGGGGCTGCAAAAACTCTGTAATATACAGTATAGTGGGCAAAAATCATCACTACGTTGATTAGGGACCTTCATTAATCTTCGAAAAATCCGCTGTTACAGTCTTTGGGCCCTTTTTCCCACTTTTTCCCCTTCACTCGGAGCTTTCCTTCATTTTGATTTCGTCCGTATGTTCGGAAGTTCAAAAGGCCAAGAAGACCCGACGAGGAAGCACGATGCCTGGAGCCTCAAAATGTTAGACAGAAGCGGCGTCAGCCTCCATCTACTCATCTAGGCATTTATCAATCTATCCATCTATCCACCTATCCACCTATCCGGCTATCCACCTATCCAGCTATCCATCTATCCACCTATCCATCTATCCATCTATCCACCTATCCATCTATCCGGCTATCCACCTATCCAGCTATCCATCTATCCACCTATCCATCTATCCAGCTATCCACCTATCCATGTATCCACCTATCCACCTATCCAGCTATCCCTCTATCCATATCTATCTATATCTATCTCGCTTCAAATCTCATCATTGAGGAACATTTCTATTTGCAAATATGTCCCAGCCATCTTTCTTTTGACAACTCATATTGAATGTAGTACTATTGCTGGGTGGTGGTTTCAATTTTTTTTCAAACATTTTACCTCTAGTTGGGGAAATGATCCAATTTGACTAATTAATATTTTTCAGATGGGTTGAAACCACCAACTAGATTGCAACATGACCCATTTTAAGAATTCTGATTCTGCCAGCTTTCCCCCGTCCCCCTGACGTGAAACAACAACAGCGATTTTTCGAGCCCCCGAGGTATGTCGTCACGGATCCCGACGTTACTCGGTGGAAATCCACCGGTTTTCGGAAAGATGCTAAGTGTTGAAGGTATTTTTGAAATTAAAAAAGGAGAAAAAAACACATGTTGTACCCCCCAGAAAACTAAGATGATCAATGGATGACAATGGAAAATCACCATTTTTTAATAGGGGATACATCTTCAAATTGTTGTTTTTGTCGTTGTCATGTTTGCTGTCGGGGGAGTAACAGTTTTGTATATGTTTGTTTAATGGTATGTTTTTGATTTGTTCAATTTTTGCTTTTCTATATGTTTATTATCCCAGAAAATTCAATGTCTGGTTTATGATGGTTTTGTATACATACATTTGCGTAGTTTAGGAGGTAAATGTAGGTAACTACACCATACATTGAGTGTTTGGACATGTAATTATGGAACAATCAAGATGTTCATGTCCAAAATAACATTGATAACATTTACTCTGGTTTATCATCATCCAAAATGAACCATGGTTGACGTCCAGGGTTTGTTTCTATAGGATTCAGTGATGAGAATGGTATATTAAATCCCATATGTCTGACCTCCACAAAAACAGATTGATGTTTTTGTCGGTTGGGAATGAAAGGCTACCCTCCCGAAAACTAACATAACCCCTGAAAATAGGTCAAGGAACGCCATGAAGTTTTTTGTCTTGTATGCTTTATAGTTTGTAATTCCAGCCTTAATATGAAAATCTAAGTGTTTTTTTCTAATATGTTTTTTTTACTTCTACCGGGCCCCAACCTGGGGAGATGATCCAATTTGACGAGCATATTTTTTCAAATGGGTTGGTTCAACCACCAACTAGTATCTAGAATTGTACTCACAACCTGTCATCATTTTGAAGGTTAACAAAAACTCCCTGTAACTAACAGCAAGTGCGCCCCTGAAAGTTTAGACCTTTTGCCCCAAAATGATTTTTCAAGGACTATGTCACGCTAGTTTCAGGGAGTGTGGAGAATTTTTTTGGGGAAGCACAAAGTTCAAAACCTTTAGAAAGGGTCAAAATAAATGATCGCTTTTATCCACCTGGTTTTCTTTAAACGGATGTTTTCATACTGGGGGAGGGAGACTCTGGAACCTTTTTGCAAAATCTTCAGCGCCTTTTTTTTTTGTGGTGCTGATGCGGCTGCTGCTGCAGAAGGGCAAGCGATCCCCGGTTTTGACGAGGGGTTCCTCGTTGCAATCAATGAGTGGGAATATCTCATCATAGAAGATGATCCCGCCAAGAATGAACTGGCAATTAAAGATTTGGAAGCCATAAAGCTTTGCGTGGGTGATTGGATGGCAGCAGGATCCACAACCAATCCGAATTTGGAGAAGCTCTAGAATGGTGGCCCCCTCACCGGCGCCGCAGTGGTTTCACTTTGGCTTTGACAAGCGCATCCAAGTGCGTGTTGTCGGTGAATTCTCTGACGATTCTCTGTTTGCTCCAAGCTTCATTGAAGAAGCATGTGCCCGGGAAAATCACCTGGGCCCATCTAGGGGTCCAGTGGCCATCAAAGCCACACGGCAGCATGTTAAGCAACATCTTCTTTTCGTAACTTTTCGTCACATTTGCAACCCTTGAAAGAGGCGGCATCCTTGGGGAAATCCGGGTCCAACTCACCAGTTGACGCCAGTGATTGCACGCATTTGTGGGAGCAAAGTGTTCACTTTCACTTTCCGAGACAAATTTTGTCCCAGCTCAAGAACGTTGGCAAGTGCCGTTTGTGAGCATAACTAGGTGATGGTTGCAAATATTTATATTTTTCATTTTCACCCCCTATTTGGGGAAATGATCCAACTTAGCAATATAATATTGTTCAGATGGGTTGGTTCAACCACCGACCAGGGATGTGCTGCTTGTAGGTCAGCAAATTGAGAGATCATGTCGACGGTGAGAAGCCATGCAAATTCGCAAATTTCTTCAAGTTGAGCCGACCACATGTTTCAACCATTTCCATCAGGAATCAATGCCTTCAAGGGGTGATGGTTTTTTACCCTAAAATTTTGGAGGAAATGATTCTCATCCACCACTTACAAGGTGGGCCGCCGAATCCTGTTGTAAGTGGAGTCATGGGGGTCCCTACAAGTAATGGTTGTTTCACCCCATTTACTGATTTATAAGGCCATTAATAGGAGTTATTTCACCCCATTTGCAACAGGTTTTTGGCTGTAGGTTATTTATTTGGTAAACATATTCAATCAAAAATTACAAAGATGCTGGAGTCCTAGCCAGAATGAAGAATCCCACTAGCCCATAGATCCCTGTTTTTTTTCTGTTTATTATTTGCTAACATGACCCACTAACAATGCAACACCGGCAGTGTGTGAGTCCACTCGGTAACCCCCACGATCTCGGTTTCAATCTACAAGGCCAAGAAGTCCTTCCGCATGATGAAGGTGTGTCATACCAACGGCGCTGGTGGCTAGTGTTGGGAAATTTTGCAATATGTAAACTGTGTAAACATCCAGAAACTTCTTTCTTTTGGGGAAAGGTGGCATGGGAGGGGTGTGGTTGGGCTACCCTATAGATTCTCCATGAAGATATGGCCTGTCCAACGGCCCAGAAAGGCGAGAAAATCTGTATGCGTATTTTCCACAAGACTCCGAACCCATTCCTAGGGGTAGGATTGAGGGTTCCAATCCCATCCCCTTAGAATAGGACTAGGAATGTAGGTCCCAGGTCTAGTCCCTTTCTTAGGACATATGGCTTCAAATCCATATAGATTTTAACTATGAGTAAAATGGGTCAAGCATGATGTAATCTTAAAATTTTATGGAACATGAAGAATCCAACTATTTAAGGTGAATCTGGAGTATATCCAGGTATTCTATACCCATATACACGCAAATTATACATGTATATATACATATATATATATATACATTGAACACATGGGTGGCGGTTTCAATCATGCTCGTTTATTTCTACCCCGAACTTCAGGTTTTTGAACAAGATTCCCAATGTAACGAATTGTTTTTTTCAATTGGATGGCAACCTCAACTATCACCTATACTATTTGAGCAATGAAAAAAGGGTCCCTTGTTGTTTAGGGATGTTTAGGGTATGTAGGGGATTATACTACCCAGTCATGTGGGGATTATAATAAATATTTAACCATTATAAGGATCCCTATTAACCAACCAGGATTACCATATGAACAACCAGTATAATGGATCTCTTATTGGGATAATGGATCCCTTATTACCGTGTATGTACTTGTAAAAATATTTTACTATATGAACAAACCTATTCAACAACCAGTTTTTATAATCTTCAAATTCAATTATGCCTTGGAAATCCAGTCATATTCTCAAATGATGAGCAAAGGGTGTCCAATCACCTCCGAAACGCATAGGTCATTTAGGTTCCATTAATTACCATTCTCAGGTTCGGTGAGCCAGGATTTTTTATGGAATTAACCAACCACTATAACGGAAAGCAGGGCCGGGTGTTTTTTCTCGTACACTCCGGTAATCTAACATAGCTGGCTGGAAAATCCACCATTTGAAGATGTATTTCCTATTCAAGATAGGGGATTTTCCAGCCAGCTATGTTTGTTTACCGGAGGGTACCTCATTTTGAAACTTTGAGCTTTGTTCAACCCACCCGGGGCCCGGTACTGGGCATCACGTCGCCATCGCTGATGAATCGGCGCGCTGTCCAGGCAGTGAAGGATGAAGGAATGCCAACCTTCAAGAATCCGTTACCTGGGCTTCCAGCCGATCCGGCGGGGAGGATCATCCCATGACTTAGGGTTTTGGTGGTGAAAATATAGCGACCTCACACGACCTGGGCCCCCAAATGGTTTTTTTTTGTACATTGGCGTTTTCACCCCATCTTGTATAGATCTTAGTTTTTTACCATCTTACAGTGTATAGCCTTTGCTAAGAGGACCTCAATGAGTGCCTCTTAGTCAGACCGAACTCAAGATGCGACGGTTTAGTAAGGGAAATCCCTTTATTTCAGGGAAATCACGAGGGACCAGGAGGACCGTGGCAGAGCTCCCAAGAATGGCATTCGCAGAGATTGGCCGGCCATCAAGGAGAATGCTCGCTCAAAGCATCACGACTTTGAGTACCATTCGGACGGCGAGTCGCATTCGGAGTATGAAGTGGCGCGGGCTGTGCGGGCTGCCGCTGTGCCGGCTGCCGCTGTGCCGGCTGCCGCAAGAAAGAGGATGACATTCGTCGGGTTTCTTCTGAACTTCGTCGACACGATGATGAAGCATCTGAAGCTTTCAAAGCAATGCTTTCACTCATGGTAGACTTATCACGTCATCGCCTTCAACGAATGGATGACGTGCAACAGACTACTACCTCGCAGGCAGCTCCTCGTGCCAGTGGTTTCATGGATGCCTTTGGACAACAAGCAGTTGACTACTTGGGTTGATGGAGCCCCCCTAGTGTTTTCTCTTCTCCGTCCAGCCGTGCAATCTTTTCCAAACATGTGTGGTATTGGTTGCATACACTGAGGTGGCAAGGCGACTCTACGAGGAGTCCGTCCACAGACTGGGGCGTTTCATGGCTCGAGCTGGTTGTCAACTTTCGCTTGGTGACGGGGTGTGATATTCCTATTATGCTTGAGTGGGATCACGCAACGGCTAGCGCCGAATGGTTATGGCCGACGGATGACAAGGTCAACCTGCTTCCCTTTGGTGTGTTGGGTGTGGCTCGTCAGATCAAGGTGCTGAGTGGGTGCATTTGTCAACTTGAAAGACTTGGTGGCAAGAAGTTGACTTTTGGAAAAAAGGGTATTCCACAGACCTATTGGAGGTTTAATTTCAAGACACAAAAGAATGGTTTCTTGCAAAGACCGGCTATGCTACTTTCACGTTTGACGGCGCAGTTGGCTTTTGATTGCGTTAGCAATGCTACATCGAGTTTTTCCGCTGACGTGGTCATTCCCGAAGAGACGAAACTTTTGCATGTTCCTGTTGGGGATATTTCTGAATTAGGGACGAATGAGAACGGCGCAAACACTACTCGAAGGTTCTGAAACGTGTCCGTGGTCGGAAGAATGCTTGATTCCTCGTCTTTTCTGTACAGCTTCTCTTATAATTTGGCTTGGTCAAGCCCCACTTGGTTTCATTTTGTGCGGTTCACACTGTGCCCATCTTCTAACACCGGTTTAGAGGGGTGGCCATGGTTCAGGAGCGTGGATCCCTGAATTTTCGCGCGTGAAATATTATAATTTGGCCAGATATGTGGTGAAAATAACCATGGTTTTTGTATATAAGTCCCCGGTCCCGGATCGGGTTGTTATAGACCCCTTTCCACATGGCCGAACTTGATGAGGTGATCCTAACTACTTACTAGTACTGGGATGATCCTCCAAGTAGCCGTTCTTTTCTTTTTTGGAGAGGGAAGGGGGGAGGAAGGTGGATTCATGATTTTTTTCCAGAATTTGCTGTATCAAGTAATGGTTAATTGATGGTTTGGGGCCCGGTGGTTTGGATTCCTGGGATTCCTTTATGAAAGGATTGTTCCTTAGGGGCACCCCGATTCGAATCCCAAACCAACCCCAAACCACCAACTAGCCATTAGCTGAATCTAATGGTTTATCAATCCCTACACAACTGGGTAGTTTCTCATCCCCGGCCTATACCCCCAAACAACCAGGGGCCCTTTTTCATTGCTCAAATGGCCGTTTGCTGTAAGAAATCCTTGACCATTGATTCGATCCCGGATCATCTGAAATCTTCCCATCACACCGAGTACCTTGGATTCTAAAATGGAGGTACTCACCTATATAAACTGTATGTAAGGGTTATGTAAGGGTTATGTAACGGAAACCCACTCCCCAAAATAGCCTTATAAGATTCAGTACCTCTATTTTAGGTACCTGTAACTTTTGGTGATTTGTATTTTTTGGATGATGTTTGATCCTTTCTACGATGGGATGTACTACCCTAAGGATCAGCTGGGACCCTCCAATGGTTTCGGGTGAACGAACCTGTATGACGCAGGAATATATTGGTCCTCAAAATGACGTCCGGCCTTTGAGGGGTCAGGATACTTAGGGTACTAAATCATTATCCTAGGTGAATATGTTTGGACAATTTTTCTTCTAATCATCTTCGTTTGTTGCAAATGTACTGGGATGTCCCGGAATTTGGGGAAGTCATCGGATCACTGGTTTGGAAGTGGGTAGTTATTATCCACAAATTTGTTTCACCCGCATCTCGGTTATTCAGTACATGAGATTATCAAATTATTTATTAACCATTGACCCTTGCCTTATCCAACATCCTAAGCACCCTGTGGTACACGCAGATGGTTGGTTTGAACACATCATTTTCACTATAGGAAATACATGTTCAATTGGTCCATTTTCCATTGCCAACTCAGTTCACCCGACATCAACATAGCTTTGGAGCGTCCTTTCCGTTTGAGCAGGGCACGAAAAAGATGCTGCGTTGTTTGTTGAGAAGACCTTGTTGATAGGGAAAGTTCCATCATTTTCCAGCCGGAAACTGCTAAAAAAAAATGACCAAAACCCCAAACCAGATGATGGTCTGAAAGTGTTGTTTTTCAATGTTCACCCTTATTGCTACAGAAATAAAGAAACCAAATCAAATCCATTTATGATTTCCTTCCATATATTTTATTTATCTAACAACACTTGGGGCAGTTGTGATTTTACAAAAACAGAGACAACCGCCCCTTCCAGTGGTCGTCCGCTTAAAAGATCGTGCGGGAAGATGAGGTTTGTGCATGGCAACTTGTTCTTGATTCTGACTATTGAGTCTGGGGCCCGGATCGCAGACCATGGATGAACATTCGGAGCGTTGGATCACCCAATTGGCAGAAAAAAACCGCTTATATACCGGGTATATATTGCCTTCTAGGGGTTTATATAATCCCTGCCACCTGTTACCAGAATCAGAACAGTCTGTTGATTTAACCAGTGAAGAGACCTTTGGAGTTTAGGGAACTTACACCACTGAAAACTAACGGCTGGATACCCAAAATGATGGTTTGAAAAATGATGAAAAATGAAACATGCATCTCCTTTTGGATATGGCCATTTTTTGGTATCTATGTTAAATTTCTGGGGTATAGATGTGTCACCAACTAAATTGTTTGAACCATAAATGATTTGTTTAGGGTGTATAGGGGAGGAACAACAGCCCAGCTATATGGTGATTATTTCATGAACCATTGTAAGGATTCCTATTAAATAACTGCACATGGTATTTGATAGGGATCCATACAATGGTTTATTATAATCCCCACATGACTGGGTAGTGTAATCCCCGAAAAATCCATGAACAATCAGGGTTTTATTCATTGCGGATATGGGTTAACCTGCCACCAGATTTACTCTTAATTAGTCCAGGTAGCAAAGCCCGCCTGAACAAAATGAACCTTTTCAGAGAGAGGTTGGTAATCAGAATCCCATAGCATCCATGTAAGGTGTAGCTAGAAGCTAACAAGTCACAAGAACTGATTTTTGGGCATCTATCCCATAGGATCCATGGGACTGGTATATTTACCTACATAAATAGGTGATGTTTATGGTAAACTAGTAGGTAAATATACCGTGGATGCTATGGGAATTGCATTGAAGATGTGACTTTATCAATGACTGCACCTGTTTTTTTAGCATCTTGAATTGATTTGTTGCAAGTTTTTGAACAAATTATGCTAGCAACATGTCATGTTCCCCTTTCTAGGGGAGTCTATAAACATCACTATATTTCATCCCTATATTTACAAGGTGGCCCCTACCATAGTTGTAAATTGGAGTTATGACCCTTACAAACAAGTCTTATAAATGGGTAACACTGGGTTTATAAAACCCTATAAGTGGAGGTGTAACCTTACTTCTAAATGGTGGGGGCCTGTCTTCTTAGGGCTGAAAAACCCTTCATGTTTCCATGGCTGGTGAGGGGGTTGTGTTCAAAGGTCACCTGTTGTGTTGCGAGGTTCCCTGACAGCCTTTCGCCAGAGAATCAGACTGTATCTTTGGCGCAACAAACTCATGGCAAAACTCGGGAGAGTATGATATAACTTGGATCCATATACCCCCCACCCAGGATGCCAGCCACCACCAGGATGACATTACATACATTACACTTTTAGGAGCGCGGAATTTGACAAGCTTTCAAACCTTCGTTTGCCACTGGCATCCTGGGTGTTGGTGGGTAGATCCACTATATATAGAACTACTCATACGTACCACACTGCGGTTGATGGACAAAAATTTGGGGAGTTTCAAATTGATACGTGCGGGGAAAAATATATCCAAATCTGTGGTGTACCATAAATGACACGGATTATATCCGGGGTCCACCATAAGAACCTTGTTACATGAGAAAATCAACCCTAAAGATCGACAGGCATTGTCCCTTGGTGATGTAGGGTTTTTCCTATTTTTTAGGGTTGTTTCAGGTCATTATGGCAAACCCTGATATCTGATAAACTGTGCATAGCTGCGGGATTATCCAATGGTAGTTCACCATAATATTGGCAGATTACCACCCCTGATTCACCTCGGGGTTTTCCCTATCAGAAATGGTGACCAGAAAAGGATTTCTGAAGCATCAGCAGTAATAACTGGGTGTAACGCATTGCCATGAATGTGTTACAGCCTAGAAAACTAATCCCAAAAAAAAATGATAAATGTAGGTAAATATTCCATACATGGAGCATGTGGGAATATGGAACCTGCAAAAAATCCAGTTTTTTTATCGGAGATCAATACAACCAACCGCACTGCACCACTCTAATTCTGTTTTGTGCTCATCCTGAAACACATCGGGATGGTGCGGCCGAAATACTGTAACATGATGGTTGTAGGTGTAATTTTGAATGGTTCAGAAATTCTGCTTTAAAAACAGTCAGATATGGAGAATAATTGTTGCCATCTTTTGTGATTGGGGCTTGATATACATTCATACATACATGTAGACATATATTATTTTCTATAGCAGATTAACCTGATCTATATTGATGCCCTTTATGTTCTATCTTGCAAGAAAGCCCTTTCTATGTAACATGTCCTCTTTTGTTTAAGGGAATGTTAGTTTGCTAAATACATAATAAATGTACAGCTGGAATCTCTTCCAACTTCACTGTCTCCAGGCAATGGCTAAGCTGCTGCCACCTCCGCAGCATGTGCCAAAATGGTCAGAGGAGCTGTTGGGAGTACCCTCCGAGGGCAACGAGTCCAAAACCCACCAAACGGGAATAGGAAAATCATCGACTCAAAACACCTTTGGGGAGGGGATATGTTAATATGTTAGGTCCCCAGAGGGTAGCTGTTTGTTTTTTTTTGAAATTAGGGGTACATATCGAAAAGGCAGTGGTTTGAAAAGGTTAGGATCAGTAGGAGATAATGATCCTAACCATTGATCCTAACCCATAGCATCCATGTATGGTATATTTACCCACATTTACCATATTTTACCACTAAAAACAACCAAATGTAGGTAAATATCACATACATGGATGGTATGGGTAACCATTGATCCTAACGTCCTTTCCGGGACATTCCAAGTTTCCCCAACCGATTTTTTCCCCAGGATGACAAGGAAGTGGAGATCCACACCGTGACAGATATTGACCCTGTGCAGTCCTACAATTCGAACAAGGTTCGCCAAACTGAGAAAAGACCAAAACCGTGACATTGAGTTTCCCCATTTTGGGGGGGGGAAATACCCAGAGGGTATCTAGGTGGTGGTTTCAAATATTTTTTATTTTCATCCCTACTTGGGGAAGATTCCCATTTTGACTAATATTTTTCAACTGGGTTGAAACCACCAACTAGGGGGATTATAACACTGAGATATGTGGGGATTGATTTTTTAAATTATATAGCATTTTTGGGTGGGGATCAAACAAGCAGCAAATGTTCCTGGAAAATTTGAAGGATCTCCCTTAGCGGAGCCTGATTTCTGGTGCATTGTTTTGGGGTTGACCCCTGGAATAAAAGTTTGGTCAAGTTGAGTTGAGTATCTTTAGTTGTGTCGATGTCATGTCTACGTTTTTTGTAGGCATTTTTTTTGAGTGAAAAATTGGAGAGACGGTGTATGGAAGGATTCAGTGAGATACATGCGTTTTTGGAAGTATATTGACAGTACATAGCGGTTCAGGATACTTAGTAACTGGTTATATGTAGGTTTATAACCCTAGTTAGGGTACATATAACCCACTTGTAGGGGTTATAACCCTGGTTACTATCCACTTACTAAGTATCCTGAACCTCCAAGTATGCGTGTTCAAAACGAACCATTAACACAACCAACAACCAATTTCTGACACCCAAGAACGACATCCGACATCCCATGTCGAACATAGAAACGATAGAATTACCCTACTTCCATGGGAACCCCAAAACCTGCATTTTTAGGGGTTATAACTTTTATAACCCATATTTTGGGGTGTAAAACCATCATTTTTCATGGTTTGGGGGTCCAAGGGTATTTCCAATTTGCGATGTTTATACATGAGTTCTTCCGTACCCTTCCCTCGTTTTGAGTGGTACTTATATGTTCATGTCATTTCGGAACAGTGTTTTTTTTAATTACCCTGGAACCCTAAACAACCATTTTTTGAATGGATGTTTGGTGATACAACCATTTTTTATGTAAAGACTTGGTTCATCATCCAATTGAAAGAACCATGAAAACATGGTTGTTTAGAGTCCCCCCGGACTGTATATGTGTCATTCCCCAGTCTTGAGATGCACCAGCCTTACTTTTGGACATGTAATAATGTAAACACAATACACCCCCCAAAACAAACATGGAACCTGAAAATGAACCCCTGGAAATGGAGATTCCTATTAAAAACCATCATTTCCAGGTTCCATGTTAATTTTCAGGGGTGTACTGGGATGTCCCAAAGATCTTTGGAAATTGTTGAGTACTTGAGCAATGAAACAAACCCTACTTGTTTATGGTATATAGGGGATTATACTACACAGTTATGTGGGGATTATGATAAACCACAGTATAAGGATCCCTATTAAAGAACCAGTATAATGTTTTTTTTCACTTCAGTTTATAACTTAGTTCCTGCTGAAAACACCCAGTGGATGTTGGCTTCTTGGCAAGCACCCTGAAAATAAACAAATGTCCCCAAAGGGACCATTTCAAAATGTTTCGTCTTCCAACAATCATTTTTCAAGGGACGCGTTAGTTTTCATGGCGGGTAACTATATGTGAGTTTTCAACCGGAGCTATTTGGGGGCTGCTTCATGTAAAGGTGGGACAAAAGTAATCATCACTATTTCGGTACTTGGAGGATCATCCCATTTAGTGGTTAATAACAATGGTGATCACAAGTTCCCACAGGATCGGGTTGTGGGACCCCGGACCCCTTCCAAATGACCCCAACTTGATGGCTTATAAACAAGGGGTTACTAACTACTTTACTAACTAACTCTGATGATCCTCCCATCCATGTTGTACTGATGTCACGTATTTTCATTAGCACCAAAATACTGGTTGCTAACCACTTATCAATGGTTGTTTCTGGTTCCCTTAATAGGTGGTAGGTGATATATAATCACCCAATTGGCAATATATAAGTGGTATATAAGTGGTATATACTGCCAATTGGGTGATTATATGTCACCTACCACCTATTTTATGGGGAACCAGAAACAACCATTGACCTTACAAGTCATGGAATGATCCTCCAAGTAGGGGGGCCCCTTTCTAAAGTTTCATCATCCAAAGCTTCATGATGGCTTTGTTGGCAGGTCTTAAGTTGTATACCTTTTTCAACCCAAAAAAAAATCCCGGCACTCTCCAGAAATCTACCAGTAACATATAGATACCAAAAAATGCTGGGTTTTATTTTTAATTGCGGGCTCCTTTCAAATTGTGGCGGTTTTTTTGGGTATCCATGCTTAGTTTTCGGGTGGTGTACGTTTTTTTTTCCAGTAATCCAATAGTGCACGTATAATGCACTGATATACTAAGTTCCGAAGACCTGGTAGATTCTAAGCTAGGTGGTGGTTTAAAAGATGTTCTTATTGTTACCCCTACTTGGGGAAGATTTCCAATTTGACGAGCATATTTTTCAAATGGGTTGGTTCCACCACCAACTAGATTGCTAGGGGCCCATTTTGTAGGTGATTGACTCAAAAAGACTGTTGTAAATGTTGGAAGAGTGATGGTGATGGTGTTCCTTTCCCTGGGATGAGAGTTATCTCGAAATGGGGAACAACGGAAAAAACACACAGAAATATACAGTATCCCATGCAATCCATGGGACCGCTATATTTGCTGTATCAACATGAATCTGTGATTTTTTGTTGGATGATCAATGTTGGATAGATATACGTAGCAGTTGCCATGGATTTGTCTATAGATACCCTCCGTGACCTGGTGACCTGGATGCTTGGAAGACGATCCTCTTCCTTTTCAGAAGGTCTATTTTCAGGGCTAAACTCGCTGTGAGTTTTAGGGAGGGTATATAATATAAATAGTTATTTTTTCAAAAAAAACCCGGAAAAAAAACAAAACATGGAACCTGAAAATGGAGCTCTCAAACAGGAGATTCCTATTGGAAACCACCATTTTCAGGTTCTATGTTAAATTTCGGGGGAGTATGATATACATAATATATATATATATACATATACAATATAATCACTGCAAACCTTTTGAAAAACTCTTCGTCAAAAGGATGGCCTATATTAGCTTTGGGAGTGTAAATACTCGAAAAAAAAACAATTCCCTAAATGTATCCTATGTAGGTAAATATGCCATACGTGGATTTATGGGATATATATAGATACTGTTCATGGAAGAAATCCTGTACCATCTGGGATGTATAAGACATTGTAGATAAAGAGACAAACTACCAACCTCAACTGGTGCAGGATTTCGTCCATCAACATTATCACCTGAACATATATGGTTGGAAGATTAATCATCACCTTTTTTAAAATGGTCCCCTTTCATGTGCTGTGTTAGTTTTAGGGAGGGTATCCCATCTGAAGGTAAATATGTTTTTGTTTTTTAAACACCAACCCCAACTACAAAATGTAGCTAAGGAAGGGAAACATCACACATTTCAGGGAAATCTAGGTTGGTGAAAATTTTCATGATTTGGCCAGAGACATGGATCCTATGGGATATAGATACAAGGTGGGCCCCTACTAGTTTCAAATGGAGATATAACCTCTTTAAATTGCCTTATAAATGGGTACATGGAGTTATAGCCCTACTTATGGGAGTTATAACCCCATTTATAACTGATAGGGGCCCACCTGGTATCATCTGAAGGTCAATATCCAACCCCAACTCCCTAGGTCCCACCGTTGTTGCCAGGTGAACATGTCCGGCGGGGGCGAGGCTTATGACGACGATGACGATGAGGGGCCTCGTGGTGGTCCGGGTGGTCCCGGAGTGCAGTGCCATCAGCAGTGAGGCATGGAGTGGATGTTTCCCGAAAATAGAGGTATTTCCCCCAAAATGGATGGTTTATTATGGAAAAATCCCAATAGAAATGGATGATTTGGGGGTATCCCTATTTTCGGAAAGACCCGAGTTGTTGTGTTTTTTTTTCGTTTTTTGTGGTGGTGAATGAGCGAGAATATTAAAGGGGCAATGAAAATGAGGGCCCAAACGGTTGTTTAGGGTGTGTAGGACAGGATTATACTACCCAGATATGTGGGGATTAATCATTAGATTACTGTACCTATTTTTCTTGAGGATTAGATAATCAAAATGGATGGTATTTTTAAGAGAATTTCCTTATACAAGTGCCATTGTTTGGGTTGGTAATATAATGAGCCCTGTTGTTGGGATGGCATGGGAAGTTTATTCACCTGTGGTTGGGTAGTTTGTATATAGTATACGTACACCATATTGAAGCCATACAGTTTTATATGATGAAACAACTCACTCATATACATATATACTGTATATCTACAGACTTATGTCTATCAGACTATCATAAGTGTAGACCACATACGTATACCACATACTGTTGATGGCTGAAATCCTGCACCACCTGGGATGTATGAAACCCTATAAATAATGGGATATTTATCATATCAACTGGTGCAGGATTTCTTCCATCAACAGTATGTAGACCGTTTTTGCACAAATAGATAGTATAATATATTTACCAGGCAATTCAAACTCATGACCAAACTGAATCTCTAGTTGGAGGTCATTAACAACCATCCCAAGAAGATCTCTGAGAAGTGCAAAACATTTTATATACATACCACATGAATATATACTAGATGCATATATATATATATAATAATAATATATTTAATATTAGATTATATATATTTATACATTTACATTGCCATAGAATGGTTCCTCCGGAGATGGGTGAATTTAGTGCGTTGATATCAAAACAATCTGAGTGAGCGGTGTTTTTTTAAACACAAACGACTCCTTAAGTCAGAGGGGCCTTGTACAGAAACCTCGAGAGTTGCGCAACTCTTGTATCATAGGGAAGATGGCGGGGGGCCCCTTCAAATGGGGGCCCCCCAAAAAAAATCAACCCCATATACATTTGGTCTACCTCCCCGCCCAGTAACAGTCACACATGAAGGTTTATAAGGATTGCCTACAAAAAAGGTCATGTTCCTGGTGGTGACTGCTACTGGGTGGGGGGGTAGATCCAACATATACACCTTTTTTTTGTGGGTATTTATTGGGTCAGGTATATCCCCTATGATTGTACCCCGGTCCCAGTGTACCCATGGTATTTAGCTGGTGTTCTCTAGGGATTCTTGGGGATGAAAACAACCACCCATAAACACCCAGGAAAAAAGGGCTTATATAGTGATTTCACATAGGAGGTTTATCAACTCTTGTAGATCGCCAGATTGAACTACCAAAACTTGCCATTTAAATCGGTGCCTACAAAATGGGCCCGGTTGGATGATCCACTTATATCTAAGTGGAGTGACATGGATGGGGAAAGTATACAACTAGGGTTTATAACGTTAGAACCCCAGGGAAACCCAATTTATAGGGGCCCCATTTCAACCCATTCATAATTGGTAGGGACCTTATCTTGTACTTTAAATCTCCGATGGGTGCAACAAAAATGAAATAAATCGGCTTGAGCCCTTGGAAGAAGGCGTTTTAGTCCGGATTTTTTTGGGGTACCTGACCGGATAGCAGACAAGGATATTTGAAGGCCCAGTATATGAATCGGCAAATTTGATAGGTAACTAGTGAGATAGTTCACCGAATACACGAACAGATAACGGGGCTTTTTGCCAGAAGTGATGCAAACAGATGTTATCTACTGAACTTTTTCTTGTTTGGTGGTCCCATTGCTTATGCATTATGGAATTAGGGAACATCCACTCGTTCAGGAGTATTTCAAGGATTTTGTATGTTTAGTTTTAACGGTAACTGATTATATAAAAGTTGATCAATCGTTTCAAACATCCACTGGAAGTATTGATATTCGTTTTACCAATTGTGGTCAAGATATTAGATGCTTAGTAAATGGGTTATAACCTACTTATGAATGGGGTATATTGGGGTCTGCTAACCCATTTACTAACTATTTACTAACTGTTTGAGACATCCAAGTGGATGTATCCTATTTATCTCTCTTATGCCTGGGTGGGTACTCACTACGAAAAGCACCCAAGGGTCAACCAGCAAGTCACTGATACCCGTCAGGCCTGAAAGGCAGAAGCCCGAGTTCGATCCAGCAACCCGGAGGAAAGAAATCTCCTACAGCACTGGGCAAAGGGGTTAATTTTTTTCTGCAATGTTGTTTCCTGGTCCACCACTTCAGAACCGAAAATTACATGGGAAAACATCAACCCTAAAGATGACGACAGGTAGCGTTTGGTGTCCCTTGGTTTTTGCAGGGTTTCTGCAATTTTTGTTGGGTTGGTTCAAGTGATTATGGCATAATGGCAAACCCCGTGTTTTATTTTGCAGGTTTTGAGCTAGGAAGTCCATTGCGTTTTTTTTTCAGAGAGGATTTGTTTTTTTTTGAGTTTTTATGCTGGGCGAAAACTTTCTGTTGGCAGAAACATCCTTTTTGTTGGCAGAAAAGATGCCAAAGGTATCATATGTTTTTTCCGGACCCCAAAAGACGAATACCTGGAACGCCAAGTGTCCTATTTTTTTAGGCAACTTTACCCCTAAAACCAGCAACTATTATTGCCTTAAATATAGGGTACTTGGCTTTCCCGGTATTAGTTTTTGGGAGTGTTAGATTCTTACAAGGTGGGCCCAAAAATTTGACCAGTGACAAACTCAAGTAAATGGGGAGCCAACAAAAAAAACCGGAGCCCCATGTCCCTCCACGATAACTGGGTGGTGGCAACTCAAATATTTTTTATGTTCATCCCGGATGTTGGGGAAGATTCCCATTTTGACGCGCATATTTTTCAAATGGGTTGGTTCCACCACCAACTAGATAATTTACGGATAAAACTGGATCGCTATAAGGCCCACCTTATAGCAATGCTTGCATATTTTTTGTTGAGAGGTGGAGGTGCAAATCATAAAGTTGCAGTTGTCAGCTCGCTTCCATGTGTAAATTTTGGAGATCTTCCGCACGGAAGGATGTCACGGAAAGGAAGGAAGTTATATGGGATCAATGATTAGTAAGTGGCTTACCGCAGACCCCAATCTTTAGCCCATGTATAAGTAGGTTATAACCCAACCCACTGATTCTGACCTTTTACTAACTTCCAACGGGACATCTAAGTACACTAGAATCCGGATTCAACCAGAGATGGGATAGAGTGTATTTTGGTTTCAGAAAGGACGTATTTTTTTCTTGTTAGCTTACTTGAAATATGCCTTGCGATGCCCATGTGAGTGAGATTTGATGGATGAAAGCAATACTGTTTACCCTCTGGTAAACGTGGGTTTTTTTCAAATTCAAGGAACCGATTTCACTCATCAGTTTGCCAATATGTGATTCAAAATAAATCTTCACTTTTTCCATGAGACTTGCAAACGTTTAACAGAGGGTACTTTTCCAATAAACCCCCCTCCAAAAACGTCTTGGAGGTTTTTGGTCCAAGGGGAAATCTCGGCAGTGCACCCGTGCGTAAGACTGCTCTCTCGGCTGGTGCAACGTCAGCGGCAAATTCTGTTCAGTCCTGTCTCGGAATCCAATCTTGATATCGTCGGCCAACCGTGACGTCAAAGGTGACGTCAAGAGGCTTGCCCACACAAAAAGAAAAACATTTGTTGAAGAAAAGGTGTGGATTCTTGAAAGGGTTTACCATATTTATCATGGTAGTTGTTAGTTGTTTTAGTTTTTGTTGTTTGTCTTAATACTCAAATGGGCGACCAATGGCGACACATTTGAACCTTCTAACAGGAGGTTCTGTTGCACGACCAGAAACCATAGACTCACAGGACTGTGAAAAAAAAACGAAAAAGGCACACCTTGTTGAGCGTCCCAGCTGTTGGATTTGTTCATTACCCCCCAAAAAAAATAAAATTGCAAAGTCTTGGATTTCGTTCTTCTTATATATTTTCTTGGTGGTTTTCGTGTTGTTGATTTGAACTGTGTGTCTCAAAATGGAAATGTTTAAGGAATAAAGTTATGAGAAACTTAGAGCCACAGCACTGAGTGGACCAAAATAGGTTTTTTATCATTTTTTTATCATTATTTTATCATTTAGTTTATCATCTGTTTTATCATTTTTTTATCATTGATTTTCAAGGTATCATTTTATTATCATTTGTTTTATCATTTTTTATCATTGATTTTCAAGGTATCATTTTATCATCATTTTTTTTTATCATTTTGTTTTTCCTTGCTCATAACTTTTGTTTAGGGTGATTTTTTTTACTTTCTGCCATGGTAAATCACCATTAAACCACCATTTGGGGGAATATGAATGTGTATCATTTTTGTTCAACCACTGTAAGCAAATCTAAGATAAGATTCCCGTGAAACGGATGTGAACCGGGGCCCCTACAAATGGCAATAAATATGGCAACCTGGGGTGAAAAAACCCGGCACTTATAGGGGCCCCACAACTCCGCGGATGGAACAGGCAGAGGCCCATCATTGTACAAAAGGCCTAAGATTTATGTAGTCCTAAGGATCCAGGTATGTCCTAAGAAAGGGATTATATCTACAATCCTATTTTTGGGGATGGGATGTTTCGACCATTAATCCTACTCTAGGGAGGGGTCTGGATTCTTAGGGTAGTGTAGATAATATTCCAGTCCCATGGGAGCGTGTGGGATTGCGTCATCCAGCTACTTCAAGGTGTACATCAACCATGAGAAAAAACCCTGCTTGTTCAGGGTGTAAAGGGGATTATACTAACCAGTTGTTTTGTGATTATAATAATCCAATATCAGGATCCCTACTAACCAACCAGGATTCAATCGAAAGTGAAAAGTTTGTTTTCTTGGCTCACATGAATATGATCGCCGCGAAATAAACCGCCAACGGACCAACTGATGCAAGTTTCCATCGATTTGCTATGTTAGATCCTTTCACGATCGAGGATCAAGGTCGTATTAGTGAAGAAACAGTATGCATATACAGCATACTTATAGATGCAAGAGATCAAACACGTTAAACAGAACGCAAACTGAAAACCAAAGAAACAGAACTATTCTACATCTATAAATTTAAATCATCAACCACACTAAAGTATTACCAAATCAACAGATAATTAAAAAGAACTAGATAAACACCACTACAACAAGCAGATACCAATACTAGCTTGTGGTTTCAAATATTTTCATGTTCATCCCTATTTGGGGAAGATTTCCAATTTGACTATATAATATTTTTGTTCAGATGGGTTGGTTCAACCACCAACCAGTTGAGGTTGGTAGTTTATCCCATTATTTGCACGATTAGGTCCAACATCCCAGGTGATTGTTTGGGATTTACCTTCCATCATTACTACCAATACTTCATAAACATACCATCAACTGTGTGGTATATTTCCGTACATTTACCCTCAAAAATCAACCAAATGTAGTATAAGATATATAAATGTAAAGATACCATAGATAGATCCTATGAGAAAATTTGGAAACAACATGTTCTTCCTATATACTATTCTTCATTGGCGCCATATGAGCACGGAACCGTGCTTTTGCTGTGATGGCGTGGTTCGACTTCTCAGATGGGTTTGGAAAGAGTGGAGAAGGATAGATTTATTGGTCGCCACATTAGAAGGTACATATTATGGGGGTTTCCTAAAATGGTGGTACCCAACAACCATTGGTTTTCCTACTAAAACTCATTATTTTAGGGTGTTTTGGGGGTACCACCATTGAAGGAAACACCTAATATAGCTCATATACCCATCCCAGATGCTCCATGTATGGATGTATGGAATATTTACCTACATTTGGCTGAAATTTATGGTTGATAAATGTAGGTAAATATACCGTTCGTCCCATGGAGATCATGGAGCCTATGGGCATAGCGACCTCAGCTGAGGTCGCCTTCAATGGTGGTGATAATAAGGGAATCGTACCCAAAAGTGTCAACAACAATGCAAGCTAACACTGCAGTTTTTTGCTCCAGACACGCCCCGGTGTGTTTGGCCTGAGCTCTGGAGCGCGGCGAGGCAACAACGTTAGCCGTAGTTCCCCAGGTGTCTTGCCGGACGCACCGGTGATTCATCAAATGCCACTATTTCACAAGGATCGTGTCAAGAGATGCTGTTTGGATGCCACATTCAACAACAACAGTGGCCTGAAATCGATTGGAGTCTGCACGAGCCTGACCCAAAAGAACAGCACGAAAATACTTGGCCCTCTGATGTCAACCTTTGGGTCAGATCAGAGTTCACTGGACAGCTTGGTACACATCGCTTACGTCCCTAAGGGTGAGCGTACTGAAAAGAAGGAGGAAAGGGTCATTAACAGGCGCGTCTTTGCTGCCAACCTTGATGCAATTCGAACCTACATCTCAGAGCTGGGAATGGAAGATGCCTCTGAGCATATTCTGCCCAACTCTGAGAAGATTCAGGTTAAGGATTTGTAATAAATTGCCCATATAGGATCCATGGGACTGATAAATTCACCTACATGAACTGAATCGGTGATTTTTATGGTAAATTAGTAGGTAAATATACCATGCAGTCCCATGGATCATCTGGGACACAAGATGGGCCTCTATCAGTTAGAAGTGGAGTTACAAACCCTATAAGTAGTGGTTTTGTGGTTTTCACCGCAGCTACCCCATTTATTTTCGGCCATTTATAAGGGCCCCATCTCACCCCATGTATAAATGTTTTTTGGGCCCATCTTGTAGACAAACATATCAAGCAGAAGCAGATGAGGTTGAGCAGAAGCAGATGAGGTTGTATCCAAACAACAAAGTTACTCCAGTTGATTGATATGGGTATAGTCTGACCCACCCTTGGTATGCCCTAGGGATCCTGGCTCACGTTGTCAGATGATGAGCAAGGGGTGTATAATCACCTCCGAAAAGTTTTAGGTTCCAATACCATTCTCAGCAGGTGATTGGATCCCTAGGGATGGGAACCCACAACCAACTTGTTTTTAATTGGGCTGAAAAAAACCCTGCATTTGTTTGTCAAAAGTTTGTTTTAGCTCCAAAGGTAGTTTGGGTAGTTTTGATGATCGCCGGATTTGTTTGGTTCCGCCGTCAAGGGTGTATCATCTGACCCTTTCCTTAGACATGCCAGGGAAATTCATAAATCCTGCGGTTCCGTGGGCAAAATTCACCTTCAATGATTGGTTGTTTAGGATGGAAAACAACCTAAACATACGGAACAAAAATTTGTACCCTCCCGGGAACTAACATATCCCCTGAAAAATCCATTTTGAAGATTATTTTCCTTTTCCCCAGGTGGGATATGTTAATTTCCTGGAGGGTATCATTATCTTAGTAGTTCGTAAAGTAGGTGTATTTATATACATGTGTATTCCACATGTTGGGATCCGAGGTTTTTTTGGTTGTCATGCCACAGGGATTCGTTGATGGTTTCAACACTTGTTTTAAATATATTTTTGTTGACCCTTGCAAGCCTTGAGGTTCCCACATGCTCCATGTATTGAATATTTACCTAGATTTACCATATATTTAAGTGAAATGTAGGTAAATATACCATACATAGAGCATCTGGGGTTGTATGAGGAACACAATTGGACGGTAGCACATATGCGTTCCGCTTGGTCGAGCGTTACCTAGCCGAGATAAGGCTGGGAGAGAATCAAACAAGTTACAACCAGATGAAAAGAAAACATACCTATAGGATGCATGCATGGTATATTTAAATATTTTCCCATTCTACACGTGGTTGATTTTTATGGTAAATGTAGGTACACGTGGGCTCGTATTTTCTTTCTTGCAGCGTCACGTCATCCCAGGAATACCGCACTGGTGGGTAGGGAAGCTCAAGTTTTTGTCAGATTTGGTGGGTAGGGAGCAGATTCTTGGAAGAAACTAATGGTAAATTAGTGGTTCTGGGTCTGGGCTGATGGTTTGGGATTCGAATCGGGGTACCTCTTTAGAATCACAATCCTTTTCATGTTCTGCCCCAAACCACCAATTAACCAGTAGTTGATGGAAGAAACATGTTTCTATCTAAAAGCTTGGATTTGTTTCATGCCCACTTAATATAGGGAAGTTTCAGCAACTTCGGCCATTTTGGTAGGGAATCGTCAGAGTCTGCGAACATTTCACCAAAACTTAAGATGATGGGTCTTGCAAAATGCAGGCATTTCCAACTTGAAATATAGTTGACTATTTATAAGGCATGCCGCCTAGTACCCTAAGCAACCATTTTTTTAATGGATGTTTGGCCAAACAACATTTTTTTATGTAAGGATTTGGGATCATCCAACTGAAACAACCATAAAAAGAAGGTTGTTTAGGATACCAGGTGATAACCATTTTAGGGGTGTTTTTTTCATGTGCAAGTTATAATCCAACTGATTATAGCATTACTAACACTAGGTGGTGGTTTCAAACATTTTTTATTTTCATCCCTATTGGGAAGATTCCCATTTTGACTAATATTTTTCAGATGGGTTGAAACCACCAACCAGAACACCATGGCCCAGATGAATCAGAAAGTATTTAAATCCCTAAGAATCCAGACACCTCAGCGATCGAATAGGACAAAAATCGGGTGGACCACTCCCATCCGAAAAGAATAGGAATGTAGGGGTAGTCATCCCGGACTCTTATCTTGGATGTCCCGTTGAAAGTTAGGATCAATGGTTAGGATCAGTGGGTTAGCAGACCCCAATACACCCCCTTTATATAGGTAGCTGAAATAACCCATTTAATTACTAACCATTTAGAAACTTCCAACGGGACATCCAGATATCCAGGTAGGACATACCTGGATTCTTAATTGATTCTTTCGGAAGTGTATTGGCTGGACAAGGGATTTGAAACCACCAACTAATTCAATAGCTGTTTGTGGTTCCCTTAATAGGTGGTAGGTGATACAGTATATTATAATCACCCAGAAGGCGATGTATAAGTGGTATATAACTGGTATTTTTCCTGCCGATTGGGGGATTATATGGTACCTATCCCACCTTTTAAGGGAACCAGAAACAGCTATTGACTAATTATGATAGATTTGTCGACAAACATTCCTTTCCAGTTCCCAATTCAGCCGGTAATACAGCCCCGAAAACTAACATGTCCCCTAAAAAGGGACGACATTTCAGTAGGGAATACATCTGAACCAACCATTGATTTTCAGGGGAAATTCGTTAGTTTTCAGGGGAGTTAAGGATTTTTTCGGATCCAGAAAAATCACTTTTGCTTCATTTGAATTGGTGATGTTCTTTTTTTGTTAAGCATTCCTCAAGTGGTTGGGGGGGATTTCCCACCCAAAACAGGGCACACACACTCTTTGGAAGTGTGAAGTTGTTCGAACATATCAAGGTCAAAGAGTGCCACCTGAATAAAGAAACATGCCCACAATCCACAATCCACAAGTAGTCTTCCAGCTACCATTAGTCAGGCATGGTATATATGTTTTTAATATTTACATCCACATGTTAATCTATACTTTGCACCTTTAGTTCCGAGGGTGCGTAACGGTTAACGTCCCACAACAAGAATCCCATTTTTCCCATGGTCCCATGTGACCGTGTGACACGTTACCCAGGCATTTGCGGGAACTTCCGGCGGCATATCGATCGCCAAGAAGGTGTGCAGCTTGCACAACTCTTTGAAATGGCTGGGGGACTCATGAATCTCAGGTTGTTTCACCACACCTTCGGAACACACCCCTAAACCTTTACCAACAGGCTATAAAGGGATTCCTTTCATAGTTGGCTAGGGGGATTGTTTGGGGTGTGTTCTAGGGGTGTGTTGCAATTTTCTTGGAATGAAGAATCTGGAGACGAAACTGGAAGTGCCACAAGATTCATGACTCTCCAAAAAAAGTCGTGAGAAATATGGTTGATTCGAGTAGCTAGCATGGGGGTTCCCACGTGTCCTGCATTTTGGGGGGGATTATAGACCCATACTAGTAGTTTTAGGGTATAAAACCATCTTTTTGTTTGATGGTTTTGGGGTCCAAAGGCAGGTTGTGTTGTTAGATATGCTTGGGTTCACTCGTGCATGTGTTTCTTGAATGGGTGGCAAAAAAAAAAGCGAAAAAACACAATTTAGCTTCAAGGTGTTCCCTAGTCACCTTTTTTGGAGTTTGAACACATTAAGTGGTGTTCTATTTGCAAATATTCTCTGGACCCCTAGGCACCCTATAGAAAACTGAAGGTGAATATGCCCTGAAATGGGTGAAAATAATAAGCCTTACTTACATGAACAACTGGTGGGCTCCATATGGATGTGTTCATTTCAATGGGCTGTTTGGTTTGGTGAACAGCGGAGTTGAATTGAAAGAAATCATCTGGGTTGTGGTTTCAAATATTCTTTATTTTCAACACTACTTGGGGAGATGATCCAATTTGACTAATATTTTTCAGATGGGTTGAAACCACCAACTAGTCATGATCGAGAGATTGGGACCTGAAATTTTCAGCCCTTTTTTTTTCCAATGCAAGGCAAATATGCACCCAAAAAAATTAAGGGTTGAAACAACATGGATTTCACATCTTCTTTCTATCCCATACACATCAAGTCATAAGCTTCCCTGAGGTTCGTTGTTTGATCGGTATGTCTTTGAGGTAAAGTCATACCGAACCCCAGGAAGGTTTTTGGATGTCTAGGGCATGTACCCATAGTATCCATGTATGGTATATTTATCTACATTTGGGTGATTTTTATGGTAGGTAAATATACCATACATGGATACTATGGGGTATGTTTATATCAGCAGCGAACACTCACGACTGACAACTGGAAATGGGACGGACTTCGAATCCTCATTGATGGTTACAAGGTGTCTGGTACCCTTGGGATGGTACCCTTGCTGTTTAACCCCCCCGAGAAGCCCTTTAAAAGGGGATATACCCAATACATATCCCCTACACAAGGTGTATATGGGGTTAAGGGTACCATCCCAAGGGTACCACCATTTTCCCTATGAAACTTGGGTGAGTTTTGGTGCCCCGAAATAATGGCCGCAGCCATCAATGGGTTTTTTTTCCTGTACGGTTTTTTACCGTAAAAACCTGGGCCTTGGTTGAAAAGACTATCCACCGGGATTCCGTCTTGAACTTGGATGCTCACCTTGGAGTTTTTCCTCGGGAAGGTGCACTGCTCCATCTCATCCCAAACTTCCCTAATTACAAACCCATAATTACATCCATGGGACGGGACGAAAGGTATATTTATTGCCACATGTTTACAATTGGCGTAACCGTAGCATTGGGTGATGTGACTGAAAACCCCGCATGATGTGAGTTTTTTCCTGGCGCGGTACGTACCATAAAAATTTACCAACCATGTCATGTAGGTGGGTAGCTGACTTTTTCCCGGGAAATTTTGTTCGGAACATGCAGGTTGGTGAAATACCCCGGGTAGGATCCAGGGTTCCATTCGTCCTAAAAAAAGGGAGTCTATCTACAATTCTATGACCTGTGGATGGGATGTTTCGACCATCAATCCTACGAAAATCGGGAGGGGTCTGGATTCTTAGGGAAGATGGGATGAAATGACCCCTAAGAATCCAGACACCTCCCCAGGATTAAGGGCTCCAATCCCATCCTTAGGATAGGAATGTAAGGTGATCCTTTTCTTAGAACATAATTTGGCCAGATTACATCATGATTACATCCATTACCACCACAGCTGCCAGGACCTGTTACAAAATCTTGCAGCAACTTATCGTGGCAATCTTTGTTCCATCCGGATGTATAAGATAGTTACTCTTACCAGAAGGGGGGGGATTAGATTACTTGGTTTTTGAGTTGTTGTTGATGTTGTTGTTGTTGTTGTTGTTGTTGTTGTTGTTGGTGGTCTTGTGATTATTTTTGTTATTGTTATTGTTCTACTTCTTCTTCTTGCTCTTGTTGTTCTTGTTCTTGTTCTTCTTTTTGTTATTGTTATTGTTCTACTTCTTCTTCTTCTTCTTGTTGTTCTTGTTCTTGTTATTGTTGCTGTTGTTGTTCCTGTTGTTGTCGTTGTTGTGTTTTTTTTGCTTAAAAAGCAGTGTGTGTCAGGCAAGGTGATTCCCACGGTACTGTTTCTTGGGGGCTCAAGGATTATCGCGTGTGTCGTTCACGCCTTCGGCACGGCACGCGCATCGACGCACGTTAGCCGATGGGGTGCGCACATGGGCGGCCCATGGAACATGGCAAGTCCGCAGTACAGCAAGGTGGGGGGGTGGATGCTGATGTTAGATATTTGCCAATTTGACGATCATGTGTTTCAAATGGGTTGGTGAAAAACCACGAACTAGATTTGTATATATAATGAAAATCAACCATTCATGTAGGTAAATGTATCATACATGTTCAGTGTTTGGCATATCACTTTATATACTAAATACACTGCCCCTAGTCATCTATATAAAGAATAAAACATACCTACATACCTTTGACTTGTACCAGACAAAAATCGATTCACTTGGATTCTTACTTGGCCAATGGCTAAACTTTAAACTTTTTGGGATTACATATTTAGTAGGGAAAATAAAGTTCAAACTTTTGTTTCAGGGTTCCATTTGCTAAGTGAGGATTGTTTTTTCAGGCAGCAAGTTTTACAACATCCACCTTTTGGTTCAGAACCACCTTGCAATGCATTGAAAGAAAAAACCATGGATACAGCCCTAAGGATCCATACCCTTCCCGATTTTCGTAGGTTTGATGGTCCCAATCCCATCCCCACAATAGGATTGGATGGTTAATCCCTTTCTTAGGACATACCTGGATCCTTAGGGCAGGTTAGAGGGGCTTTTCCGCTACAAAGTGCCTAAAGGTGACATATAAATCATATAATGGCTGAAGAAATCCGTGACCTCCAGAGAATGAACTTCGGAACGTTTTCCAGGTGATTCAATCCGTGACCTTTTTAGTTTGCTAGGTGGTGGTTTCAAAACAAAAAAAACATCCCTATTTGGGGAAGATTTCCATTTTGACTAATATTTTTCAAATGGGTTGAAACCACCAACTAGTTTGTTTTTATAGTTTTTGTTTTTATAGTTGGAGGTCACTTGAGCCAGAGACCAAAAAACTACAGTGGATTTCGTAATGCATCGGCTTTACTGGTTATTACTTAATGATCTTAATGTTCTGCTCCTTTTTATTTCATGAAGCGGCCGAGGATACCGATGTTTTCCTTTAAGTCTTCACGTTTCAAAGATTTTCAAAGGGTCACTTAACCCCATGCGCTTTTTGAAATGGTAACTATAGGTGGTGGTTTCAAGTATGTCTTTGTTGTTTTATACTCGTTCACCCCGAAGACGCTTTGGAATTTATTGGTGGTGCACAGTCTGATCAACTGTGTCTAGCTGTTCAATATTGTCACGATGATGAATCAACTTTGTTTGCTTCTTCTTAAAAAACATAGGATCCATGTATGGTATATTTCCCTATATTTACCATAAAAAATCAACCAAATGTAGGTAAATGCACCATACATGGATGGTATGGGAAATGCCCTAAGAATCCATACCCATCCCTACAAATCAGATTTTTCGGGTTCCAATCTTATCCCCAGAGTAGGATTCAATCACCCGACATTTCAAGTACCTAAAATGGAGGACTCCTCACCTATATAAGCTGTATGTAAGGCTTATGTAAGGGAACACCCATCCCCAAAATGGCCTTATAAGGTTCAGTACCTCCATTTTAGGTACCTGAAACTCCTGGTGATTCCAGATGTTCTATCTTTTCCGAAATGGACGAATCGCTGGAAATTCCTAGGGTTGGGTTTTTGTTGTTGGGTTTATCAATAGCTGTTTCTGGTTCCCTTAATAGGTGGGATCGGTACCATATAATCACCCAATAGGCCATATATACGTGGTATATAAGTGGTATCCTGCCTATTGGGTGATTATATATCACCTACCACCTATTAAGGGAACCAGAAACAGCTACTGAGTTTCGTTGTTGTTTTCTCCATGAATGTAAAATGGGAACGCCTTGCCTCGAAGACACGTCCAGGGTGTAAACTCATGTCTTATTCAAGTGTGTAAAACGTATGGAAGATGAAAACATTATCAAGCGTCAAACGTACTAGGATGTCCATGGAAGTTAGTAACGATCGTTAGTAAGTTGGGTTATCACCTATTTAGGGGACTTACAACCTACTTAAATTGGGGTTATAATCTAGTTACCAAGTACCATGGACATCCCAGTACTAAACTAAACCTCATTTGTAAAAGTACCATGAGCCCCAAAAACCATGAAAAATTAAAGGTTTTGGCCACCTCAAAACCAGGTTATGTACCATAAAAACCTCTAAAAATGTAGGTTTGGGGGGGCCTATGTAATTGATGGTTGTCAAGCCTGCAAAAACTTGTCTGAACTTTCGGCTTTTGTATTGAACTTTCGTAATTTTAGGATCCATTGGTAAAGAAACCCAGTAACATCATCGGTGATCGCTAGGTGCAGATCAGTGTTTGTTTTTTTCTTCAGTACGACATGGGAGTATTTTCTGAGTCGATCAGGTGAATGTTGAATGGAAGGGTGTGTGGGTAGTTGGATGTCACACTCGTTAGTAAGTTGGGTTATTTCACCTATTTAGGCGACTTCCAACCTACTTATATTGGGGTTATAATCTAGTTGCTAAGTACCAGCAGGACATCCAAGTAAGAATCCTGCAAAGTGTTTTTGTTGTGTTGTTGGTTGTAGTTGTGGTGGTGATTGTGATGTGGTTGTGGTTGTGGTTGTGGTTGTGGTTGTGGTTGTTGTTGTTGTTGTTGTTGTTGTTGTTGTTGTTGTTGTTGCAGGAATCAGCAGCATGCTAGACGAAGTGGATACAGAGATCCCAGTGCCAATGGCGCGTCCTGTGGACGCATGGGAGTTTGTAGAAGAAGAGCCTGAAGCCAAAGGAAGCTGAGCCTAAGAGAAAAAGACGATGGGATGGAGATGGCAGTCAGCAGGTCAACAAGGCCAAAGCAGAGCAAAGAGTCAGCCCAAGAGTTGGATCGAAAAGATCAACGAAGTGAATCACCAACAATCGAAATAGCAATGGGTCTGGGCATTTGTGCCAAGAGTTCTCCTGCACCAGCAGGGAAGGATGCGCCTCAGGGCAAAAACAACAACCAACACAAGACGTTTTGACTCACACGAAGGTCACGTAGAAGTGACCGATGTGGAATTGCCCCAAGGCCAGTCACCTCCAAGGCCATTGACCAATACGTCTTGTTTTATACATCTCCAGAATCAATTAGTCACTACTTGTTGCTTATGGCTAGTCAACATACCCACCCCAAACGTACCCCCCTCAGAAGCAAGGGTTTAATAAGGCATTATTGAGGGAAACCACTGGTTCATAAACCCTCAAAAAAGGCCTTCTTTCTTGCCGCATTGTGGTAGGGGGGAGGTTGACTAGCTATGGACTATGGATCTGTGCAGGTCCTTTTCCACTCCTGACCCCACTGCCTCGAGACTGAACCAAAACCCCTTGCTATTTCGATGATATTTGGGATGAAATTCTTGACAATTATATGGGTGTTTCCAAAAGTAGGGGTACCCCAAAATGGATGGTTTATAATGGAAAGCCCTATTGAAATGGATGATTTGGGGGTACCACCATTTTCAGAAACACTCATATACAGAGATTTTTATGAACCAATTATTTCATATTATTTCCAAGATTCCTATAAACCAACTAGTATATTGGAATGTCGCTAATAAATTTGAACACTAGTTCAATTAGAGTTTTGTGACAATATGTTGTGATTTTATTTGAACAAAAGAAGGAAAACATGGAACAAATGCACGATGGGCCAAAACACCACTTAGATGTGGTGTTATAACCTTTATAAAGGGTCATGACCCCAGTTACCCATCATTGTGAGGAGATTTTACCCTATCATAGTAGTGGATTGTTCAAGGTAGGCCCCAGATCCAGTTATAAACTGGGTGATAGTCATAACCCCTATTTTCATGGCCGAAAATAAATGGGTTTTCCCTGGGGTTAAAAAAAAATCCCGGCACTTGTAGGGATTACTTTTCCTCCAATTTATAGCGATCGGCTCGGGGGCCCACTTTTTACTTGGAGGACCATCCCATTTAGTAAGTGGTTACAAGGTGGGCCCCTGCTAGTTATAAATGGAGTTATAACCTCTATAAATGGCCTTATCAATGGGTAACTGGAGTTATTTCACCCTACTTATAGGAGTTATTTCACCCCATTTATAACTGATAGGGGCCCACCTTGTAGGATCACCACCATTTAACGGCCACCATGAAGTTTGGCCAGTCATTTGGAAGAGGTGTATAAGAACCCCGATCCCTATAGGGGATGTTCCACGGATCACCAAAGGTTGCTAGCTACTTACATCCCAAAAGGGTTGATGTTCTTCTTCCAATGAAACTTTCAGCTGGAGAATGGATCTTCAATTTGGGTCATTCTTCCAAAAATCCCATGGGAATTTTGAGAGCAACTCACTTACAAAAAACTGTTGATGGTTCAGAAATCCGGCGAGGCTAAGCACCTGACATGGTGCGAAGAAACCTCGTAAATAATGGGGATTTCAACTACCAAAAACTCAACTGGTTGACGGTTCAGACATCCCCAAGACACCCACCTACCTGGGGCCCGATCCTCCAAGCAACGTCGGTCACGTCACGTTTCATGTCGCGGCCTTCGCCTTCCCAGGGGACGACTTGAAGGACTTCGGCAATTCGTTCGATGTTTGGAGCTGGAAAGATGGCGGGTTTCCTCATCCGCGTCCACCAAATCGATACCTACATCAACTTCATATCAGGACGTGTTGGAAACACAGGAAAACCCGGGGGGGAAGAGATGTTAGGAAAAACCCGGAAAAACAAGCCTGATGAAGGTGGGGGGGATTTTCGGGATGTGTGGTGGGTTTTTGTTGCAAATTTTGAGGTCCGATAAGAAAAAAGTAGACGGTCAACCAAGTACAAGAGGCTGTTCAGCCATGCTGGACCCTTTCTTCGATTATTTTTTTGTTTTTTTGTTCAGGATGGGCAAATATCATCTCTAGGTGGTGGTTTCAAATATTTTTTATTTTCACCCCGAACCTTGAGGAAATGATCCAATTTGACGATCATATGTTTCAAATGGGTTGGTTCAAGCACCAACGAGATCATCTTTGCACGGAACCAGGAAACTGCACTAAACATGATGGATGTTTTGTCCGTTTTTTTTTCCTTCCCCCCAACAATTCTCGGGGTCCACCATTTCCAAACCGAAAGTTACATGGTTTTCAACCGGGCCCTAAAGATGACGACAGATAGCAAGTTGTCCCTTGGTGAAACTAGGGTTTGTCTGATTTTTTAGGGAACATTGCTTCAAGTGATTATGGCAAACCCTGGGGAATGATGGCTGATTTGTGATAGTATCTTTGTTTGACATATGATAGATTTACTGTATAGAGAGTCATATTTGAAGAAGGATTTATTGTTTGATGATGATTATTTCTAGGATGTCCATGGAAGTGATCGTAACGATCGTTAGTAAGTTGGGTAAGTTATCACCTACGGGACTTACATTATATTGGGGTGAAATAAACTAGTTACTAAGTACCAGCAGGACATCCCAGTTCTTCTTGATGGTTTTTTGGTGGCCCAACATCTCCTTTGTTTGTTGGGTGACAAAAATCTTGGATCTGACCCTGGGTCGTTAAATCGGTTTCGAAACGTCGAACATTTCGATCCATTGGAACGGATCCATGGGACGAGGATGTATATTTAACCTATACACTGGAATGAATTTATGGGTATATATTAACCTACAATTGGGTCAATTCTATGATATATTAACCTACAATTCGTTCCATTTATGGTATATTATGAACCTACATGGTTGATTTGATGCTAAAATCAGGAGGTAAATATACCGTTCGTCCCATGGATTCCCATGGAAATTTGCAACCCAGGAGACTTGAAAAGTTCTTGGAAAAAGTGCAGCGAGAACCTCTGACACTTGATACAAAAATCTCAAAGATGAGGTTGGATGATCCAAACGACCCCATGGTAAGTGTCCGCTTCTGATCCGCTCCTGGCTCCTGGTACCCATAAAAAAAAACATTGTTTACTAGATGTTTGGTGATTTCCAACCATTTGTTATGCAATGATTTGGTTCATCATCCAAAATTGAAACAACCTAGAAAAAACTGGTTGTTTGGAGTTCCGGTAGCTGGAATTTCCCAGGAGTATTGGGGTCATTTACTCAACTTCTCGGTCATTCCCAAAAAGCTGGGCGCCGTCGGGCCGTAAAAGTCCGGAAGGGGCCCTGTTTCGAAACCGGCAATTTTCCTCAAATCCAACCAGGCCCCCCCCTAAAAAGAGGGGTTTTGGATTCCGCTGGATTCCATAGGGAAATTTGTTGGGGAAAAAAAATCGGCTCAAAATGATGGGTGTTTGTATGTTTTTGTGGGCATGTTTGACAAATCAATGAATTTTTTCAGAGTTCATGACATCTTCAAACCATCCAAAAGAGCATCAAGACCACGCAAGTTCGGGAGGTTTTTGTTTGGGAATTTTGCCCCCTGTGTTTTTTTTCATGGACGTTCGGCTGGAATTTTGATATGTGTTGTTCAATTCAAAAATGATGAAGATGGTACCATATCGCAAACTGCTGTATGATGATTCAAAATGTTTTTTTTTGAAAAAAGGGGCGAATACAAAACACAACAGAAATATCAAACAATGACTTCTTGGATGTCCCAAAAAGTTAATAAATGGTTTGGATCCCCATTCATACAGTAGGTGAAAGTTTCCCCATTGATCCAAGGGCATCGATCCATCCACTTCCTGTGAATTGGATATCCAAGTTCCTGGCAAGTCGTGACCCTTTTTTGATGGTGATGGTTACTGGGATGTCCTGCTGGTACCCTGGTAACTAGATTATTTCACCCCAATCCCTAAGGATCCAGACCCCTCGCTAGAATAGGATTGATGGTCTCAATCCCATCCCCAGAATAGGAATATAGGGGTAATCCCTTTCTCAGGACATAATATAATATTTGGATCCTTGGGGAATATAAGTAGGTTGGCTAAAAGTCCCCTAAATAGGTGATAACTTACCCAACTTATTTAACGATCGTGAACCGATCACTTCCAGCAGGACATCCATGTTAGTGACCTCCTCCAACGATCGGGGATCAAGTTCGGTCACGGATTGAATCACCTGGAAACAATGACTTGACTTGGCACATCTTAGGTTAGCCTTATTCATCTTATTCCCTAAACGCCCCGGCCTTGAGTTTCGTGGGGATTTTACATGGAGCCCACTAAAAGTGTTAACAAACTTAGCAGGGTTTTCACGGAAAGGGTTGCCACGTTGAGGGTGATTTTTTTCGCATGGCAAAACGGGTAGATGCCAAAAACCCGCGCCTTTGCATCTGAAAGCCTTTGGGTTTCAAGTCAAAGTTTTTTGGGGGATACACCCCCGAAAACTAACGAATGTACCATAAAAAGGGACGAACATTTCAGTAGGGAATACATCTGAACCAACCATTGATTTTCAGGGGACATGTTAGTTTTCAGTGGAGTATTTAGCAAACGTTTGATCCCTAAGGATCCATACCCTTCCCGAAAAATCGTAGGTTTGATGGTCGAAACATCCCATCCCCACAATAGGATTGTAGTCTTAGGACATACCTGGATCCTTAGGGGATGAAAACAAGCTTGAAGCTTGTAAAAGTAAACAGCCATTTCTTTTAAATGGTGGTTTCAATTGGGATGATGAATAAATAGATCTTTTATATTTTATAATCATGGTGCTTCCTATAGTTGAACCTTGTTTTTTTTTGTTTCGGGCCTGAAGCTCAGGTGGATGTTGTTTTTGTTTTTTGTTTTTGTCTAACTTCCTACCATGACATTTCATTCATGACATTCATGAGCTCCAAAAGATGAATCATTTTGTGCCGCTGCAGAAGGCATGTGGAAAAAACCCTCTGCAACAGATCCAACGGTACGGTCCATGGTCGGGTCAATGAGGGAAACACATTGGCGAAGAACGATTCGAAGGAAGATCTGAATCTGAAAAAAGGCCTAATCAACAGAAAACCTCCCCCGGGGGCAAATGACCTTTTTGCTATGGTAAAGTTTATCAGAGGGTAAAAAATGGGTTTTCCCTTGGGGTAAAAACAAACTACTCATACAAGGTGGGCCCCTACTAGTTTTAAATGGAGTTATAACCTCTACACATGGCCTTATAAATGGGTAACTGGAGTTCTTTCACCCTACTTATAGGAGTTATTTCACCCCATTTATAACGATCGTAGGGGGCCCACCTTGTAGGGATTATAATCCTCCATTTTATAACGATCGCTTCGGGTGCCCGCCTTGTAGCGAAATTGTTTTTCTTACACGGTTTCGCCACCGACATTCTCTTTTTGGTGCCGATCGGCGGTGTTTTTTTGAACCATCAGCAGTACTAAGAACTTATATCCCCGAAATTTAACATAGCCCCTGAAAAATGATGGTTGGAACATGAGTTTCCTTTTGGGATTGCCTATTTTTAGGGGCTATGTTAAATTTCCGGGGTGTATTGAGAAAAGGAAAGAAAAACACGTTTGAAATCAAAATTCTCGAACCCTCACCTGGGTGGGTGGCAACAAAAACATGTTCTTTTTTTTAAATTTTCACCTACCGAACCTTTGGGGAAGATTAGATGAACCCATTTTGACGATTCAAAAAATGTCAGAAGGGCTTGGTGAAAAACCACCAACCAGCCGACCTGATATTTTTTCGAACCTACTTGGATGTGTTAAACATCCGGTGATGTTTTGCGGTCCATTGGGATCCCATGGACGAGATCAATCACTTCAAACCACCATTTTTTTTCGGAAAAAAATGTGTTTTTTTTTCCAAGCATCTTAAAGAAAATCATAGAAAAAAATCCAGGACTAGGTGAGCATCCTGTTTTTTGAGGCCAAGAGACATCAACTTTGAGATTTTTGTTTGGACTCTAAAAGCAAAGACGGGCCCCCTAGTTTTCCATAGAAAAAGGACATTGGATCCTAAGGCCCCCTCAGGATCCAGCTATATCCTAAGAATCCGGGTTTTCCCCTATATATATTCATATTCTACTTAGAGGTTCAGGATACTTAGTAACTGGTTATATGTTAGGCTTCTAACCCTAGGATTTGGGGACATATAACCCACTTATAGAGGTTATAACCCCGGTTTTTATCCACTTACTAAGTATCCTGAACCTCTAAGTAGGATGGGATTTTACTAAGCCGAAAAAGCATGGGGAGGTGTCTGGATTCTTACAGATCTCTCGAACCTGCCTCCAGAACACCATGGGATCCGGAATTTTTTCAGGCCCTCGGTTTTTTTCACACGGTTTTTGGGGCATCCCAAAATATATATCCCCCCCAAAAAAATGCCTATTATATTCCTGTTACTATATATGGGCCATTCGAAAAAAAGGCTTGGGAAAATGTGGGGGGGTAAAACTTTTGAAAGTACACCATCCTGGATCCTTCAGAAACTAACATGAAACCTCAACATCTTGAAAGAAAATCATCTTCGAAAGGCCTCATTTTTGAAGCTCCACCCGTTGTATATACCGCGGTACCATGGATCGAATTAAGAAAGTGGTAAAGCACTATGAATCTATCAGTTTGGAAACATGTTTGGATCTTGTTCGGAAATCTTACTTTGGGGGGCATTTTTTACAGAACATCTTTTGTTGCCAATGCCGTAAACAGAAATCACGGTAGTGAAAATCTGTTTCCCTTGTTGCCACCAACCAAACATCTAGTCGAGCAGTGAGCATTGAAAACCCCGGTTGGTTGGGTTACATAGGGAATGAACAACTACCCAGTTTTTTAGGATTTATAGGGATTATTTTTGAAGCATTTACAGGCCATGAAGTAAGCATCTCTATTCGAATAACCAATCAGTAAAATGAAATGCATAATGGATTCTTATCGGGGTAGTCGAACGACAACCCAACAGTATTTCGAATGAAACAATACTCAGTGAAATTGGGAAGGTACCCCTGGAAGATACCCCTTAAAATGAGTCCCTAAAAACCCCTTAAAATGGTGTTAAAATGAGGATAGATGGGGGGTTAATCATCCAAAACAGGGGTTAGGGTACCATTCCAGGGTCCCTGGGTAAAATCTCCAAAATACTTACCAGCTTTTTCCAAGTGACCTTTTTGATCACTTCAACGAAGGTCACCAACAACCCCTGAAAAGGTCACTTGAGAGCTTCCAGAAGGGTCACTCGGAATAACGTGATGGGCTATGATTCCGTCCTTAACAAACCAGTCGCCTGAAATTTTTTCAGATGGATACCCCAAATAGCCATACTGTATGAAGCCGGAAATATATATATATATACCTAGAACCCAAATGACCCCTATTTTGGAAGGTCAACCCCCCCAAAACAAGGGTCATTTGGGTTCCAGGTATATATATATATATATATGTACATGAAATACAAACAAAACACCTATCATTTTCACAAACTTCTACTTGGACATCCAGGTAGGGCTAAAAAAAGGGTTCATTAGTCAGAAAATAAGTGGTAGCAACTCAAAGATTTGTTTTTTCACGTCCATTTGGGGAAGATGAACCCATTTTGACGATCATATTTTTCAAGTGGGTTGAAACCACCAACCAGACAACCTCCACAACCTCCAACAACCTATATAGGGGACGTATCCAACCTACTTATATTGGGGTGAAAGAATCTAGTTACTAAGTACCAGCAGGACATCCCAGTAGTCAGAAATGGTGGGGGTATTTTGGATTCACTGCTCGGCTCGTTGTTTCCATGAAGCCTGTTGGATTTCATCTGATGAGTCGCGTCTGACAGGTTTTCCTCATCTTTCTCCGTGATGTTATACAAACAGGGGTCATTTTTTAAATGGGATCCATATTGGGGGGGATGATATATAAATAGAAATCCATATATGAACTATATATATATGATGATTTTGAGGGATTTCCCTTCTAATAGATCTAATAGTGCATTGTTTGGGTTCGTAATGTAATGACCCCTGTTACATGTCATGTCCCTTGTTTTCTTTTTCGTGGAAGAACATAACTAACTTGGCCACATGGCTACAGTTTTTCAACTTTTGGGGTGATTACATATTTCAATAGCGAAAATGAAGTTCGAGCTTTTATTTCAGGGTTCATGGGCTAAGTGAGCATTGTTTTTTTGCTCCCCTAAAACTTCACTGCAAAAAGGGGGGGCTTCATCCAAAAATGGATGGATTTATAGAATACCGAATACCGTTTGTTTGTATGTTTGTGATTCTTTTTACACCCCCGAAAACTAACATGTCACCTGAAAAGGGAGCACCTTAAAAGGGAACTACATCTTCCAACCATCCATTTTAATGGGAAAAAATGAAAATGCCAACAAAACATCGAACTTATTCAATTTTTTTCCACGTCACAAGTTTCTCGAATCCAGGACATGAAATCATTGAAAATCCAGGACATGTTAGTTTTCCTGGGGGTATTTCAGGGGACATGCCGAACTTGCAAATGTTAATGTCATTTTGCCGACGCTTGGTGGATCCGGATTTTTTCAGAACTTGACTCAAGGGTTGATTCGTTGAAAACTCAAGGGGTTAACCCACACGTTGTGAAGAGCAGGTTTACCCTTTGGTAAACTAACATCCCAAAGGATCCACGTATGGTATATTTACCTTCATCTTACCATAAAATTCAACCAAATGTAGGTAAATATACCATACAAGGATCCTTTGGGCATAGCAATGGAATATCACCATTTTCAGTAGGAAATTCATCTTCAAAGGGTCCATATTTTCCATTGCGATGTTAGTTTACCGCAGTGTAACCCTTATCTAATCTTATTGTGTTTGTTTGAGGTGATTCTTTACCGATTCTACCATGGGATGAAAATCAACATTTATCACCACCATTTGGGAGAATCGTTTTTGGGTCACCCCTTGGGTCACTTTGGCATCGAATAAAGAAACAAATCCAAGTGTAAGTGGGTTGGTTCAACCACCTTCTTTCCATGGCAACCCACGTTTCCTTCATTTTTAGGGGTTATAAAGTTATAACTAACCTATATTTTTGGGAGTGTAAAACCTTCGTTTTTTCCATGTTTTTTTTTGGGGGGGTGGATCCAAGGGTAGATGTCATGTCATAAGAGTGGCTTCATGACCTCATTGCAAGATTCTAAGATGGCTGGCAAGGAACTTGCAGCAAAATTTTTCTCAGCCCTCCCTGAAACTATCTTCGTTGGCACCTGAAAATGGATGGTTGGAATTACGATCGTTTCCTTTTGGAAGTTTGCCATTTTCGTGGTGTAAATCAGGAAATAACGGACTATCAGCAGCGGTGATTTGTCAATTCGGAAGCTATGACATACTTGAACAAAAACAGTTTGCCCTACACGTGTGTTCCCCTAGACAACTAGCAACTTTGAAGACCTCAAAGCTAGAATTTCTTGACTAATGTTGACCCCGGATTAATAAACCCCATGGTTGTTTAATTGGGGGGGTCCCATTTTAAAGGGGATTTATCACTTTTGGGAGTACCCCTCTTAATAATCACTATAGGGGTTTATTAATCCGGGGTTGACATTATAAGTCATACTTAAGCCAAAATATTTGAGTACTTGGAGGATCATCCCCGTTAGTAGTTAGGTTGAAACCCCCCATGTATTACGGCCATCAAGTTCGGCCATTTGGAAGGTAGGTAGGTTAAACCTTATCCCATTAAGGTTTATACATTCCAGGTTGTTGTTGGGGATTTCTTCCATCAACAGTAACAATGGTTACTGCTTGGAGGGTCACCCCACTTAGTAAGTAGCTATAATCACCCCCATTTATAAGCCATAAAAAGGCCCTTTGGAAAGGGTCCCACAACCCCAGGTCTTGGGGACTAGAGAACACCAAAGTTGCTAACTACCCAGCAGGGATCTAAACACCTCCTGAGAATCGTTTCGTGACCTAAATGACCTATGTGTTTCGAAGGGGATTGAACACCCCAACCATTTTCTGAGAATATGACCATTGGTGCCTAGGGGATGCTGAGTTTACGTTTTGGGATTCCCAGATACTCCATGTATGGGTTATTTACCTACATGAACGGTGAAAAATGACCACATGAACACGGGGAAATGGCTTGGTACAGTAAATACTCCCTACTTGGAGCATCTGGGATAACCCCGTAACCCTTTTTGGGATGGGTGAGTTTACGTTTTACCATCGTTTTACCACCGTTTTTTTTCAACCCAGGGGAGTCGACCGGAAAGGTGACTCAAAAAAAAAACGCGAAAAAACTGGTACCGGTTGTTTAGCTTGGGGAAAGTTGGGATGACTTGAATATCTGGAATCCTCAGATATGAATAGGGATTATTTCCACCATTTAAAGAGATTCCTATTAGATACACATGTATATATTTATAATGGAAAGTAAGATGGTATTTTTTGTTTCTCAGGTGATGATTTATGATCATGATCCACCAAGCAAGGAAAGACTTGCGAAGATCCCCAGCCCACTAACGGTGAAATACAATGGAGCTTTCAAATATGTTTCGCTTTTTTTAAAATCAAAATCCGCGATCCTTGGGGAGATGATTGACTAAGTAATATGTTTCAAGTAGGTTTAGAAACCACCAACTAGAATCATGAGATGTTTTTTCTTCATACCTTTTGAGTGCTCCTTGCTTTCGTCAAAAAGTCGTTAGTGGGACGGGGAAGTTCCCAAGAAATCCGGGTCAATTTGCAGTGTTTTCGCGCGGCACTTGCCGCATGACTGCAGAAAGAAAAGGCCTGCCGCGCAGCAAAAAAAAACTCCGATTCTTTTGAGAACACGGAGAGTCTGATCCGGTTTTTGGGAGTAGAATCCTCATCTAGGTGGTGGTTTCAAATATTTAGCATTTTCCCCCCTACCTGGGGAAACGATCCGATTTGACTAATATTTTTCAACTGGGTTGAAACCACCAACTATAGTTATTGTTTTGGCAATTGGCAATTTGAAACTAATAGGGTATATTTCGATCAATATTGGGGGCCCTTTAAATTTCATGTGAAAAAACATGAAAAAACTACTCTTGATCCAAGAAAAAAATCCAGCAACCACCTGGGATGGTGCTAAAACCTGTCGTAAATAATGGGAGAAACAACCACCAATCTCAACTGCTGATCGCCGGATGTGTTCCATCAACAGTATGAAACTGGCTGTGAATGGTTGAAATGGGAAGGCTTTCGTCAATGATATTTTTTTGAGCTTTTCCCAAAAGTCACCTAAATGTATGTATATATACCAGTCCCATGGATCCGTAATGGGTGTCAAATGATGAAGAATTCATCCATGAGAAACAAAATTCTTTTGCCGCTCAAAGCTACCAGCCCCCCAAAAAGAAAAGAGCTCAACAAACCCTAGGCATCCAATCATACTCTCAGATGATGATTGGGGTGTCCAATCACCTCCTCACCATAGTATTTAGGTTCCATTACCATTCTCAGGAGGTGATTGGATCCCTAGGGAAATTGAATGAGGCTTGATTACGTGAGGGCAGGTTTGTTTTGTCATTTCTGTTGAAACCTTTGCCAGGTGGTGGCAACTCAAATATTTTTTATTTTCACCCCGAACCTTGGGTTTTCATGATCCAATTTGACGATCATATTTTTCAAATGGGTTGGTTCAACCACCAACTAGTTTGTATTTGGTTGACAATGACTCCAGGTTGTTTAGATGATTGCCATGAATTTTGATGATGGGCAGATTCAAAAAAAACTTTGAGAGGATGATTCCCAAGATTGGATCTGACAGATCATCGTGCCTGGGCTTTTGGCACAGAAAGCCGTCAAAAGCAAAAAACAGACCTCTTCAGGTGACATTTACATGGGCAAATTCTCAAATTACTTTACTTCGAGTGATCCCCACCATGACATGTTGGGTGGAGGTTGTCAGGTGAGGGTTGTCATTGAGAATATGATGGGAAGAATGGAGAATTTGAGAACATTGATTTCAGGTTTCCTTGGCTTAGTGATACTAGTGAGATGGGCTTTGGTCACGATGTTCC
>DF239073.1:198155-232839 GCA_000507305.1 Breviolum minutum Mf 1.05b.01 | reverse complement strand
TCGCAGGATCGCGGTTGGGGTCCGGCACGCCACACTGCACTCGCAGGATCGCGGTTGGGGTGCAGCACGCCACACTGAACTCACAGGATCGCGGTTGGGGTCCAGCACGCCACACTGAACTCACAGGATCGCAGTTGAGGAGGACGACAGGAGGAGGACGAGGAGGACGAGGAGAAGGAGGAGGAGAAGGAGGAGAAGTGACTGACATAAAATCTAACAACCCTCACCTGACAGGTGGGGCAAAAAAAGATACACCCCCCAAAACTAAGTTGGAAGGCCAATTTTTTGGTGGTTTTTTGGTCGAATGTTTCTCCTTTTCCAAGGACATATGTTTAGGTTCCAGCCGTTAGGTCCTGTCCAGAACAGGACCTTCGCTAGGTGGTGGTTTCAAACATTTCTTATTTTCACCTCTACTTACAAGGTGGGCCCCTACTATATAGTTATGAATGGAGTTATAACCTCTATAAATGACCGAAAATAAATGGGTAACTGGAGTTATAACCCTGCTTATTGGAGTTATAACCCCATCTATAACTGATAGGGGCCCACCTTGTAGGGAAGATTCCCATTTTGACTATACTGATACGTTTCAACTGGGTTGAAACAAGACTACTTAGATTTTCACGAAGCTTCTTTGAATTTTGTGTTTTTTTGGGTGGTTTTGGAGGTTTTTTAAAGGATTTTTTTGTTCACCCATGAAAGAAGTCCAGGTGGTGGTTTCAAATATTTTGTTGATTTTCACCTCGAACCCTGGGGTTTCATGATGCAATTTGACGATCATATTTTTCAAATGGGTTTGTGAAACCAGCACCTAGAAAAGGAAGATTAGGATTATAATACTATATAACTTACCCTCCAGGGAATTAACATATCCCCCTGATAAGGCATATTTGAAGATGATTTTCCTTTTCCCCAGGTGGGATATGTTAATTTCCAGGAGGGTATAGTTACTAACTTCCAGCAGGACATCCTATGACATCATAGTCGTGGGGTTGTTTGGGTTGGTTTTGGAAGCCCGGTTTTCAGATGTGCGAGATGTGCCAGCCGGCCATTCATCCCCCCCGATGCTGTGACCGACAGCTACGTTGAGTCAATGTGCCAACCAAACCGGTGCTGAACTGCACAAACGCGACCCCATGGATTTTCCGGCGCAATGATATCGACGCGGATTTCCGGGTCATTTCATGATATCTGCGGTTGATAAATTTGGGGCCCCAAAGTCTTGGAAAATGAGCCTTTTGAAAATGTTGCAGTCAATGTGCATACGAAATCGGGTGTTGTTTGTGGGGTAAATTCGTTTCTTAATGAGTGACTAGGTAGGGAAGGGCATCCTCATTAATCTACCAGTACAGTGAGATGGGATGCCTTTCTTTTTGCGGTGCAGCGAATTTGGATGTTTTCGAAACCGTAATGAACATCACAACTTAAAGGGAAGATCTTTTGACTTTGTTCCAGCCACCATGGCCAAGAAAATGGAGGGGTATAATTACTAAATTGGTTGTTTAGGGTACCAGATAATTAATGAACTATTGAATTTCAATGAGTGTTTTTTCTTTGGTGAATACACCAACCTCTTCAGACCAATGTCATGGCTTCAAATTGATGGGTCCCCAGATACGCGCAGAACTTCGAATCGATCATGTTTCGACGACGAATCGTCGCAGAATCGCTGAATCGTCGTATGGCTTTCCGGAAGCCAGAAACGAGGTGAGTTTCTGTGTCAGACAGATCCTGAAACGCGGCCCCGACATATTTTTGGTGGCAAACCTGTACGTTATAATTGGTGCCCTTGGGATTAGCAAATTGAGCAAGATAATTACTAGGTGGTGGTTTCAAATATTTTTTATGTTCACCTCTACTTGGGGAAATGATCCTGTTTGACTCATATTTTTCAGATGGGTTGGTTCAACCACCAACCAGTTATGATCATTGTTCCATTTGAATTTCGGAGATATCCAGGTCTCCTACGGTATGGAAAAACGAGAGTATCCTACGGTATGATCACCAAAAAAGTCTTCCGCAAAGTTGGTTGTTGAAAGCTCCTGTAAAGAGATTCGTTAATGAATTCGATATGATACTGTTGATGGACGAAATCCTGCACCACCAAGGATGATGATTATCCCACTATTCATAGGGTTTTAACCATCCCAGGTGGTGCAGGATTTTGTCCATCAACAGTATGATTGGTATATTCGATGTGATTCTGTGAATTGCCCTCCCTGAAGCTAATAGTTCAACCGTCCGGCAATGGACCGGTTGGTAGATGATGAAATTGATGAACATCTCCCTTCCGGATGGCCTATTTTCAGGGACTATGTTAGTTTCAGGGAGTGTATTCCAAAGAGACCGAGTTCAAACACTAGGTGGTGGTTTCAAATGTTTTTTATGTTCACCCCTATTTGGGGAAGATGAACCCATTTTGACGATCATATTTTTCAGATGGGTTGAATTTCAACCACCAACTAGAACACTCTTTACCAGCTTAGGAGGTGTCTGCTTGGCATCAATGTTATTTTGGAAGTCCTTCGAATTAAGTATTGCTTTCACCAATTGGGTGGATACAGGATACAGTCTCGGGATACAGAACAGTCTCAGAGTACATATAGGACATGTAGGATAGAGACTGCTTGGACCATTGTTGTTCGTCATCAGTACCCATATCATGTAGTCTGTGTTTTGAATACCCCTTTCTTGTTTCCCTATGAAATGATTTACCTGCACACCTATGAAATGAAATTTCCAACCCTCATTTTATAGGGATGTAGCTGGAATATATACCCGTACATCTTGATATCATTGTTTTGAAATATTTGCCTACGTAAGTTTTGCCATACAAATCAACCTTTAAATGTAGGTAAAATTTCCCCATGGATGGTACCCTCCCTAAAACATCTAAAACTAACAGTTCGCCCCTGAAAAGAGACCATCCGAAAAAGGAAACGAGAAAGTATTCGAAAACCACCATTTTTGTAGGGGGCGAGCTGTTAAACTTCGGGGTAGTGTATGTTTTTTTTTTTGCCCCAGAATCGACACACGTGAACCAATCTCGTCCAAAAAACGACATTGGGTGCCACTGGACAGGTCATAAAATTGCCACTGTTTTTTTGACTGCGCAAAGCACCTTGCAGTGATGACTTTCCGTGGGACAACACCTTGGGCTTTCAAACACCAGTTGTATAAGGAGGCGGATTTTTTATTCCACTTACACCGGGGCTCACCCCCAAAACCATGAAAAAATACACGTATTTTGGCCACCTAAAAACCCAGGTTATTTACCATAAAAGACTCTTGCCCATGGTACTTGGCACTTATAGGGGTTATATTTCCCCAGTTAGCCATTTAAAAGCCCATTTATAGGGGGTTATCATCCCATTGACAACTGGTGACAGTGCCCATCTTGTAGAGAAATGTGGGACGGCTCGACGGCTCGTCTCCGGTTTACCAAGTCTTGTCGAACGAACCCTGGCAAAACGGCGGTCGTTTTCACAGACATTGATTTGTTTGGAGGGCTTACTAAAGAAATGACCCGGCCCTAAGAATCCAGGTATGTCCCAAGGAAGGGATTACACCTAAAATCCTACACTGAGGATGGGATTGGAACCCTCAATCCTATTCTAGGGAGGGGTCTGAATTCTTAGGGCGGAGGGAGCAAACAATGCACATATATATCCTAAGAATCTATAGGTATGTCCTATAAGACATTGATTTCCACCTACAAATCCATTCTTTTCGGATGGGATGGGGTTCCCCCAAAACTCCTACGTGAAAAACCAACGGGAAGGGTGATTTTTTGAGTGATTCGCTCTAGAGGTGAAGTTTGGGTTGGTGTCACATAGGTTCCCCCTGGCTGTTGTAGCATGTCCTGGCTACACTAGGTGGTGGTTTCAAATATTTTCCAATTTTCAACCCGAACCCTGGGGGAATGATCCAATTTGACGATCATATTTTTCAAGGGGGTTGGTTCAACCACCAACTATAGCTACATATTTTGTTTGGATCAGTGATCGGATGGTGATTTTTTCACAAGTGATACGAACCTGAAGTGGGTGAACATTTCCAAGTTAAGAAACCGTTTATATACCACTTCCTGGAAGATGTAACATAGCCCATGAAAATTTATTGTCTCAAAAACCCTGGGGGTCCAAAGACCATTAAATAAATAGCCTTTTGGAAAAGACCATTATTCTAGTTGGGATTTATAATCAACAATTCCAGGGGGCTAGTTTTTTAAATGGTCTTTGACTTCCAGGGAAAAGAAAGTAGTCTTCCTCCTACTTTTTGTTGTCAAGGGCTGTGTTGGAGTCCTGGGGGTATAACTTTTTGACTTTTTGGGACATTCTCAGGGCTAGCGATGTTCATGTCCTTTTTTTTCGGGGGTTGTTTCAAACCTCACGTCCAAAATGGCAACAATGATACCCTAAGGATCCAGGTATGTCCTAAGAAAGGGATTAGCCCTACAATCCTACTGTGGGGATGGGATTGGGACCATCAAACCTACTCTAGGGAAGGGTATGGATCCTTAGGGATAATCCACCTGTTTTTTGTTTGTAATCTTTTACATTTACGTGAAGGTAAAGCAAACCCTGATCCCAGTGTTCATGCGAGCAGTGACCTGTTGACTCTGGTTATTTACTTTGCCCATACCATCCATGTATGATATATGTTACATTTACCACAAAAATCAACCAAATGTAGGTAAATACACCATACATGGATCCTATGGGTTGGATGATGATAGGTATCGGCGGTACTATCCATGGAATATCAAGATTCTTTCGTAAGCCATTTTTTTCAACCTGCTTTTAAAGCTTTTAACAACCAGGATTTGATGGCTCATGTCAAGGCTTTTGTTGCCTCAGCTGATGTTTCCTGGTTTTAGAAGAAGAGTTACAATTCAAACCTCTTGAACACTTTGGACTTTCTCCAGACTCTAGACAAACTAGACATCTAAATACCTGATCAGAAGATGTGAACGCCCCCCCAAAAACATATGTCAAAAATAAATATTTGGATGTCTACCTTTGCGGTCTTAAAGATATGGGTGAAACAGCTCCCAAAATGAGTTGCTTGTCGATTCCCTAAATGGTAGGGTTTTTGGATAAACTTCGGCAATTCTTGGACCGTTGAGATGTGTGGTCACGTCGCCTAAACCCTTCATCGTGATTCGAAAAAATGGTGTGTTGACAGCATTGTGGAGGACTTCCCGGTAGTTTTTTTTGCGAAAACAGGACTTGGGAGAGGCATATTTCTGGCCAATCCCAGCTGGATAAATTTTTAGGTCCCAAAAATACCTGGAACCCAAATGGGGACCCGTGTTTTGATTGAAAAAGATCTTGTTTTGGAGGGGCCTTGCTACTGAAAAAAGATGACATCTCCCCGTTCAAGATTGACGTCATGCCAATTAGGGTGGATATCCCAAATGTATACGGATTATTTACCTACATTTTCAAGGTGGAAAATGGCCACGTTCAAAGGGAAATGGCGAGCGGTACAAAAAACCCATCGAGCATTTGGATATTTCCAATGGCGTCAGTCGAGCTCGGGATTTGGGCAAAGACGCTTTAACTACTTGGATGTCTGTCAACTGGTGCAGGATTTCAGCCATCAACAGTATTGTTCATAGGATCCAAAGGGTCATGGTTTGTAAGTTACAATGTTTATAGGCATTATTTTAGTTCAGCATGGATGAGTGGTATATCAGGTGTTCAACATGCGTCCCATCCTCAACGGATCCTGATATGTTTCAGTGAAGATCGTGATTCAGGGGATAGTTGGATGTACCCTTACAAACGTGGGCCCCCTATGGGAAATCCCTATATAATGGGTATTTATGTGTTATACTGTAATCCCCACAAGACTCCCTGGAGAACACAATAAATGCCAGGGGTACCCCTGGCATTGGTGTACAAATCAGGGATATACCTGATATACCCAATAAATACCCACTATATAAGGTGTATATCGGGTTGATTATGAAGCGGCCCCCATCCCAAGGGGCGAATCCACCATCCTATGAGTCCTCGAATCTCTTCCCACCTAAGGGTGGCCGGCTTCCCTTGCGCGAGATTGGACGATGCGACAACTTAGAGGTGGGCAATCCTCATAACCCGCAGATGATCCATGGGATTTTGGTATATTTACCTATACATGAAAACCATACAAAAATCACCCAAACAAAAATGTAGGTAAATTATACCAATCATCCCATGGGAATCCGTAATGGGTAATGGGTATATAGACCCTACTTGGGTTGATGAGTAATTCTCTATGGAAATAATCTGAGTTTGGACCAGGGGACACACATAGCTTTTTGCATTTCGGAACCATGCATGGTACCAAAAATACCAATATATCTACTTGATTTCTATGATACATGTAGATAAATATCCCATGCATGGATCATCTGGGGCTATGGACATTCTACCCTTTTGAAACGGTAAAAAGTAAAGGATATGGATTTTTCAGCCTAAAAGATGTAATCCATTCTTGTAAACTAAGATAGCAATGGAAATTCTCCATGTTTCCTTGCAAATTCCATCAAAATAGTGGATTTCCCTTTGCTAGTTTATGGGAGTGTAATTTTGCACCCGCAGCCAGCCACTTTTTAGTGTAAATACCGTGGGGTGTGAGAGATCTAACCCACTAAAAGTGAAACATTGTGAGTGAAGGGATTAAAGGTTGGTTTTGTGTACTGGTCTTGGATCTATTCATTATTACCCCCTTCCCCCCAAAAAATATAAACTAACATGATAAGGGAAACTCCGCATTTTCAGTAGGAAATTTATCTTCAAATGTGTTTACTTTTCAATCATATACATTGTAAAACCTCGAAAAGAAGAAAATGATGGTTTTTGGTATGAGCAAAGTTTTGGTGAAGGATACCCTCCCTGAAACTAACATAGCCCCTGAAAATAGACCACTGGAAAGGGAGATTCCTAGTGGAAACCATCATGGTTAGGGGCGATTTGTTAGTTTTAGAGGGTAAAGGGAATTGAAGGGAGCTACTATTGAAGTTTGTAGGTTTTCCACCATTGGTATCTTGAGGTACTTGGAAAAGATAGGAAAAGTACCAGTTTCTTACTCAACTGGAAAATCCTGGTTTTAGGGATTTCAAGATGATAAACTTTTCTCAGCGACGGCTGTTTTCCAGGAAATTAGAGATGTAGCTTTTCCTATTCCGTGTTAAACCAATTCCTACCTAAAGCCTCCAAGGGGTTCTAAGTAGATGGCGGCGGGTGTCATGATACACGGGCCCCCTTAGGGTTCAAACACGACCCCCCCCGATATGGAAAACAGCTCGCCATGAAGATGAGATCCCTTTGGGGCTCGGCCTAGGTTTAGGGGTGAACTGTCAAATGTCCGTGGTGTCGTTTGCCAGGTGTGCACCACATGTTAAGTTGATCACCCAAAGTGTTTGGGGTGAAAAAACATGGAGAAATTCTGGCTGGATGGTCGTACGGCTTGCCATGGTGATCCGATCAATGTCAGGTATTTTACAGCCCAGTTCTATGAGGTTTAGAATAAAGCACATTATTTTGGGGGATCCCGTTTTTAAAGCAACCAGGAATTCCAGCAGTAGAAATTACAATGCTTGCTGTATTTCAGTGGGTGAATCAATATCATTCATCAACTTCACAAACCCCAATATTTNGGGATCAATATTTTGATTCATGGCCTTCTAAATGGTGTTCAATCGTAGTAGAACCGCCGAAAATAATTGGGTAAGTACTTATAGGGCCCCCATTTCACCACATTTATAAACTGGTGTTTGGGCCCATCTTGTAACTTCTTCAGATTTTTTTATATCTGGTTTCTTGCGCCATTTTTCATGTGGTGCCAAAACGCCGAAACTCCAGGATCTGGCGAAGAAACATGCCGGGGAATGCCACGAGGCGACATTGTTGATTACTTGTTGGTTCTGTTCAGTGATCAAAACTCTTGTTGTTGTTTATAGAAGTTTACGGGGTATAATAGCTATCATACCCTCCCGAAGTTTAACAGTTCGCCCCTGAAAAGTTACCTTCCCAATCGGAAAGTAGTCTCCCAACCACCATTTTTCAGGGGCTATGTTAAACTTCGGGGGTGTATATGGTATAATCATTTGATGTTTTTATCATGGAGACTACCATAAGCCACTGTAAGGGCATATTCAATTTTCCCCAGTACCCATAGGAGCCATTGGTATATTTACCTCTACATGAAATCCAGGAATACCATAGGCCATAAACATATTAATATATATTGAATATATTGAACACCAACCATTTATGTAGGCAAAGCCGAAAATACATATATATAATTGGATGTCCATGGAAGTTAGTAACTAGTTAGTAAGTTGATAAGTTGGGATTTGCTCAGAGCCGCATTGCTTCAAGTGTTAGGTGAAAACCAAAAGGGTGGAAACCACCAAAGGTCAAGGCGGCTGATTCGTTGAAGTTCCCAGAATTCCCAAGACCGGAAAAAAAACAGGAAATGGAAGACAGCCGTCCAGGGAAGAGATGATGCAGCATCATCAGAGAAGCCAGATGAAGCGTGGGAGTGGTTGATTGGTTGATGGAAGTGTACCAAGATCGGGAAGACACCCGAAGACTCCTGCAAGAGCTTTCAAACCCTCGTCAATTTGTAACGTTGGATACAAAGATCCTAGCTCAGCTTTCGCGTGTAGCCAAACACGACCTTGGGACGCAAATCTCAATTTCAAAGAGGTTAAGGCGACAAGTGGTCGTGTTGTGCGTGGGCGACAGGTCTTGTTCATGTTTGAACAATATTTCCGAACGAATGAGGAGGCAGGAGCATTATATGGCACAGAGGGTTTGCTCAAGATTCATCTCGTAAATAACGATTTGGCAACTTTCATCCGGAATTGGGACGCCGTCATTGCAGGCTTACAACCTACTTATATTGGGGTTATAGTCTAGTTACTAAGTGCCATGGACATCCCAGTATAATTTGATTCGGACACCTGCGACAGTTAAAGATCCATCAAAGTTCCAAGCAGTGAGCAAAGCTCTGATTATTTGCTGTGTGTAGGGGATCATACTAACCAGTTCCATACGGATTATAATACACCATGATAAGAATCCCGTCATTTTCACCAACCAGGATTTCGTGGTTCATGTCATGTCAGGGTTTTTGAACATTGCTGAATTGCCATGAATATGACTGGATCATCCATAGTTGGAGGATCAATATAGTAAGTAGTTAGGATCACCGCCATTTCTATGTCATTTAGGCCATTTGGAAGGGGAACAACCCGATCCTTAGGGGACTTACGATCACCATGTTTATTAACCACTGAACCTAACTGGGATGATCCTCCAAGTAGTTTCCCCAAGTCTTGAACGAAAGCCTCCAGAAATCCAAAGCTAACACAAACCGAAATGCAAGTCCTTCACATTAGGTATGAGCAGTCAAAAAAAGACACCTGGTAGTTTGGGTTGTTAATATTACCCAGTTGTATAGGGGGATCATGAACTGGGATATTTTACGGTGTTTTTCCTGGCCCATACAGGCTTGGGTCTATAGTGGGATTTGACACATAAAGTCCCACTAACAGTGCAAATACTTTCAGTAGTAAAACAGGACAAACCGTACCGAAACAAATCAGCTGATCCAATCACACGTTTGATCAGTGACCAAAACCATGTTTCTTCGCTTTCTTTGGGGGGATGATAGTACCCAGTGATATGGGAATTACAAAAAGCCATCATAAGGATTCCGTCATTCACCAATTCAGGATTTCATGGAATATGAAATGAAGGTTTTCTAGCTGGTGGTTTCAAATATTTTTTATTTTCATCCCCATTTGGGGAAGATTTCCAATTTGACTAATATTTTTCAAATGGTTTGAAACCACCAACCAGTTTTGTTTCACCCTGGTAAATCATCACTATTTTTCACCACCAGTTGGGAGATGTTTTTTTTTGCATCTGGACTTTTTAAAAGCAAAATCCAAGTTCAAGATGGACTTTTAACGCAACAACTTCGCCCAGGTCCTTTCGCTGTATTTCCTGAGCTTACAAGCTCATGTTCGGAGTTCCTTGGATCGTTTCGTTCCATTTTCGGGGAGTCGGAAAGCTCCCGGTGTTTTTGAAAACGACCGGTTCGGGGGGAAGTTTCAGGTGGTAACGTCGATGGTGAGATTTACTCCGAAAAACATAGCATTGAGAACCGAAACAATCTTCACATTTGGGGTGTTAGAAAACTCACATACTTACTTGACCAATGGCTAAACTTTAAACGTTTTTGGATTACATATTCAACAGGGAAAATAAAGTTCGAATTTTTATTTCAGGGTCCAGGACGGCTAAGTGAGTTTTGGGGGTTAAACAACTCATATAGTTAAGGGCTGAAAACCTGGATGTCCAAAGGTATTCAATGGAGTGAGTTTCCTGGTTCCCTCAAAAGGTTGGGATCGGTACCATATAATCTCCCAATTGGCAGTAAAAATGCCACTTATATACCACTTATATATTGCCTATTGGGTGATTACCATGAGCCCCCAAAACCATGAAAAATGAAGGTTTTGGCTACCTAAAACCAGGTTATTTACCATCAAAAACCTCCAGAAATGTAGGTTTTGGGGGCCCATGGTATATATCACCTACCACCTATTAAGGGAACAATCGAAACAGCTATTGAGGTATGGATGGCATCTTAAATTGTATTAAATGTATTAAGTTTCCCCAAACCCCAGGATGTAGTCATGGCATACTTGGATATTCATCTCCACCAATTGTCAAGGTGGCTGTTTCGATGGTTCCCTTAATAGGTGGGATCGGTGATATATATATATATAATCACCCGATAGGCAATAGATATAAGTGGTATATACTTCCAATTGGGGGATTATATGGTACCGATCCCACCTATGAAGGGAACCAGGAAGCTCCATTGAAATTGGTAGGTTTTGTTTGTATCCATGATGAATTATACTGTTCCCAGATGACCCATGGGACTTGAATTTACCTACTTGAATCATGAATGGCTTAGATTTAGGGTATGTTTACGCATAGTTTTGAATTGCTGAGATTTATATATAGGGGATTGTACCACTGTCCCTTCTGGGAAAATTATTGAGGAATTATGATTCACTGCCCAGCCAATGGGACTCGCTCTTACTACCAACCAGGAATTCATGAGATAGCAACTGTAGGTATTTGTTGTATTCAAACACTTTTATCAGACCTACTTGAAACGATCCAATTTTGATAATATTCTTCAGATGGGTTAAAACCGCTAGTTTATAGATGGATTTTGTTGTTTTTGTTTTCATAATGATCTTTTGTTGTGTTGTTTTGTCCATCGCTCACCTGAAATCAACTCATCCCTTGGGCAAAAACAACTTCCCCAAAAATCCAAGGTGATTCCGTTCGTCATTTGGAATTCGTGGCTTTGCTCCAACTCAGCCATTGCGTCGTCGGATTGTGTCGTTGGATCGATCGCTTGTTCAGCATATTTTTGCTCCGGCTAGCTTTGAAAAAAAAACAGATGTGAGCTGGAAGTGTGGCCATGTTTTGGGGGTAGATTGATGACAACGGATATATTTAAGATACAAGCGTTATATACAATTTAACAAATACAGATCAGGATGATGGCATATAGATACATCACAAATGATAATTACTGGAATTCTGGCCACTGACAATGAAACCAGATCTAGTTTCGTGGAAGTATCCAATCACAAGAGTTTCAGGTACCGAAAATGCAGGTACAGAACCTTATAAAGCTATTTTGGTGGGTGGGTGTTCCCTTACATAAGCTGTTTCCATACAGCTTAGATAGGTGGTACGGATTCCTCCATTTCAGGGAGCTGAAATGTTTGGAAGGATCCAACCTTCAGTTGGGGTCGACCCACTATTTTAGATAAACCTCACCTGTCTATTACTGGATCTCACAGGCATCAAAAGAACACAAAGGACCCTTTGGTGAATTTTGGTGTTTCATTTTTTTGATTCGACAAGACCGTTTTTTTCTGGCAAGAGAGAGATATCCAAAAACCATCCCACCACCCCATTAAAAAACACAAAGAACTCATCACTTCCAATAGTTGCTTTTCAGGAGTTCTCAAAACATTCCTTCCTGCTGCGTGCGAGGTGTGCACTTGTCTTAAAAGTTGGGTTTCGTGGTTGCACAAAATTTTGGACGAATCGGAGGGCTTCGGAGGTTTGGACTGTCAGAAGAAAAACATATTTTCTGATTGAAAGTCCTTTTCTGACCATTCAAAGATTTTGTGTTTAAGTTGAAAATTATGATAAGAACATTACTTTTGATTTCCAAAAATCCTGTGTTTCATTAGGGATATATAAATAATATGTTTGATTTGCGTTTCGCAATCGAGTTGTTTGGGAGGAAAACACAGGGTCTTGGAGTTGTGTTCATCAATTTCATTGGGCAAAGGACCTCATGTATCAAATTCGTACAAGGTGGGCCCCCTACTAGTTACAAATGGACTTATAATGGGCTGAAAATTGCCATTTTTTTATCACCATTTGGGATCATGTGTTTTGGAACTTTTTTTCCAAGCATCGAACAAGCAAATCCAAGGGTTATAAGTGGAATTATGACCCCATTTACGTGTTATTATATATATATATATAAGGCCATTACTACAAGGTGGGCCCCTACCAGTTATAAACGCAGTCATAATCCCATAGAAGTAGGGTTTTTTCACCCCCAATTATCCATTTATGTTCGGCCATTTATATTACATAAGGTATTTTTCACCCAATTTTGAACACTAATGTTTATACCAGTTATATACCTAAGGTTATATACCTTATTTAGTTTACACCCAATTACACAAGGTGTGAAACAAACTACTCGACTCGGGGGCTTGTTACTTATAACTGTTTTTTTGGGGCCCACCTTGTAGGAGTCATTTCATCCCGCATTTGCAACTTGGTTCCATGTTTTCTCGAATCAAGGTCGAGAGATATGTCGCCGCAGAGGGCAGCGGACTATGGATGATGTAGCGAGACGAAATCTGAGATTTCGGGGAGATTCGGGGAGGTTCACAAAAGAAATTGCCTAGAAGAAACTTCAACAATTCAATCAAATTTATGGGAATCTCAAGGTATATACCCTCAGAGGTTGGGTATTTTGGGGGGTATGGTGTTTTTTTTCCAAACATTTCCTGAGGAGAACAAAAACTGGATGCCTTGGGGGTAGATAGTAGACAGGTCTCCGAAGGCTGAAAATATTCCAAAGAAGTTTGGTGAGGGATTTCAAACATTAAGTTTTCCTAGTCATATAGAAATGGAAGGGCTAATGATTAGTGTATTCTCAGGGTTGCTTGGTGGCGTTGATTTCGCCACATAACATATAGCCCTACGAAAAGAGGCCTTTCCAAAAGGAGAGTAATCTACCAACCAATTTCAGGGCCTATGTTAGTTCGCTAGAGGGTACTTGGATGTCCATGGTACTTAGTAACTAGATTATAACCCTAATATAAGTAGGTTGTAAGTCCCCTAAATAGGTTATAACCCAACTTACTAACTAGTTACTAACTTCCATGGACATCCCAGTATACTAGTTCGATTTTGCAGGTTCTTTGGGGGGGCCCAATGTTGAGTCACATATACAAACCCCTCGACATCCAAATATTCCAAGTACTTGCTGAGAGGGTGGTTTAGGTATTTAGCTGTTGGCGGTCCAAACATCTTCTCAGGAGGTGTTTCGATGTCCAGGGAATACACCAGTGACCCTTGAACATTGATCAGAAAAACAGTCTTGTTTTACAAGGTGGGCCCCTACTAGTTGTAAATGGAGTTATAACCTCTATAAATGGCCGAAAATAAATGGGTAACTGGAGTTATAACATTTATAACCCTACTTATAGGAGTTATAACCCCATTTATAATTGATAGGGGCCCACCTTATAGAGGGTTGATTTTTTAAACCATAGAGGTCAGCTGGGTATAGGTATAGTTTATATAGTTTATCACTTTTGGTAGGCATTTTGTATTTCCCTTTTCAGTTCTGAGAGTGGTAACGTAACCTAAATATGTTTCTGAGAAGGTGCCTTAACACCCCAATCATTATTTGAGGTTTGACTGGATACCCCTCCCTGGAACTAACAGTTCGCACCTTCTCAGAAGGAAAGGATCGTCTTCCAACCATCACCAGGTGCAAACTGTCAGTTTCATGGAGGATAAAGTAAACTAGGTGGTGGTTTCAAATACTTTTTTATTTTCACCCTTATTTGGGGAAGATTCCTATTTTGACCTATATTTTTCAAGTGGGTTGAAACCACCAATCACCAGACATTTCAGGTACCCAAAATGGAGGTACTCACCTATATAAGCTGTATGTAAGGCTTATGTAAGGGAAAACCCATCCCCAAAATGGCCTTATTTGGTTCAGTACCTGCATTTTTGGTACCTGAAACTCTTGGTGAACCAACTAGGTAAACCTTAAGCACTTGGGGACCTACCTTTTTTTACCCAAACATTTGCCCTAACTCTTCGTGACCTTTTCTGCAAGGCCTTTGATGCTTCAATTGACGGCGGTAGCGCGGAAAGCGGCCAATCAATTGGATCAGGTTGGAAGGGCTCAGGCTGAAGGTGACGGTTCCCTAAGCATCCAGGGATTCGTCCTTTAAGGAAGGGATGGGCACCCCTACAATCCTATTCTAGGGATGGGATTTAGACCATCAATCCTACTCTAGGGATGGGTATGGATTCTTAGGGGTTGTTTGTGTACGAGGTGGGCTCGTCACGATCGTGACTTTTAATGGAGGGTTTCATCCCCCAGAGTTTTTGAATACCTAAAATGGCCATTTATTTAAAGCCAGAACCACCTTTTCCAAAGCATTATTTTGGGTGTCCAGTCGTTAGTTTTCGGGGGTGTATAAATTCCTGTTCATCCCTAAAAATCCATGGCATTCCTAGAATAGGATTGAGGGTTCCAATCCCATCCCAGAGTAGGATTGAAGATATACTGGATTCTTAGGGAATGGCCAAAAATAAATGGGTATATAATTGCTAGCTGGTGGTTTCAAATATTTTTTATTTTCAACCCTACTTGGGGAAATACTCCCATTTTGACTAATATCTTTCAGATGGGTTGAAACCACCAACTAGATGAGGATGTAGCAGTAGCATCTACCACATCATAACTACCAACGACAAAATCCCACTGAACGAAAAAATCTGTACAGAGTTTTCATGAACAACCCCCCCCCCCCGAAAAAAAAACTTACCCTAAGGGATCATGGATGACCCTGCAGTTTTGACAGGGTGAACGAACCTGTATGGAAGGGGTCCTCAAAATAGCCAGCGCCCTTGAGGGTCCACTTCTGTCTTCAACCGTAACAGGCCAAGAAGTCGGAGCGGGCAGAGCGACCACATCAGGAAAACAATGCCTATCTCAAGCAGTGCCTTTGGCGAAATTTGGTCAAATCCAGTAGTGGCTAGTTTGGCAAATCAGCTTACTTGGATGTCCATGGAAGTTAGTAACTAGATTATAACCCCAATATAAGTAGGTTGTAAGTCCCCTAAGTAGGTTATAACCCAACTTACTAACTAGTTACATCTAGTTATTAACTTCCATGGACATCCCAGTAGTTTGGCAAATCAGCTTAGAATACTACATTTAGGGATTCTGGCTTTTGACCACCAACTTACACCAACTGACAGGAATTGTTGGACAAAAGCCTGTGATATTATCGCGGGAGCGAGCAAATGGTCGCCAGGGATTTTCATGTATTTTCCGATCCTAAATGAGGATCTATTTGGAACCCCAGAATCCTCAAAATCACCGGGTAGAAAGATGCCTGGCCAACTGGTTGAAAGTTTTGGAGTCTCGTTTTCAGTTTTTGGAGCTGGTGGAAAGAAATGGGCACAGAAAGCATTGGGTGGCCATTTTTTTGGGGGGGGTGGTCTAATAGAGATTCGAGGGATACCCAAAGAAAAGAGAATGTATCTAGAGAACTATTGGTGATATTTGAAGTAGTGTATTAATCTTACCGTTGCCGCGCAGCATCAAAGAGAAAGGTTAGTTGATAATCAGCTGTGATTGGCGCCAGTTGTTTCCGTCTATCCTTGGAATCCTTATATTTTTTGGGGGAGATTGGCTAGGATAGACGGAACCATCCAAAAAACTCATCACCAATGAACCGTTGAACGTTCACAGCACGATTCGATCTTCATGGTGTTTTTTTTGGTAGTTAGAAAATATCTGATTCTGCCAGTTGGAGGGTGTTTGTAGAGTGAGTTCACTGAGCCACGGTGAATAAACACACAGATACTGGGACACCAACAATGATGGGCCGGCTGTGTGGTGGCAACTCAAATATTTGTTAAAAATTTGCATCCCGAAAGTTGGGGACATGATTACCAATTTGACGCTTGCATATTTTTCAAAGGGGTTGGTTGAAACCACCAACTAGTGGGTCTTGGAAAATTTACATCTCCGGGCTTCAAGATATCATGGGTTATTTTGGGCATCAAATCTTTCAATTTCAGGTGTTAGATAACATAATACACCAACCCATGGACCCAATAGGATGAATGTCGCTGGTATATTTACTGGGATGTCCATGGAAGTTAGTAACTAGTTAGTAAGTTGGGTTATAACCTGTTTAGGGGACGTATCCAACCTACTTATATTGGGGTTATAATCTACCTGGTACACCCCTAGGACAAACATTTTTATCCGGGATAAAAATGATTGTTTGGGACGAAAATAACTGTCCGGGACGTAAATTACCGACGGGGGAAACGTAACTGTGGAAATCATTACATCTAACGATATATGATCAACACATATATCATTATATATCATTTTGCTGAAGGCATCCTCTTGATATTTGGTCATGTTTGGTCCCCTTTTATGCCAATTAAATCCAATCAATTTGCAGCAGAGGGGTAGTGGGTTCAGGAATTGCTCATTGGTGTTGTATATAATATTTCAATGTTCTCTGAAAAAATCCCTGCGACACAGGTATCAGTTATTAGGCCCACGCAGGAAATCTATACATCGATCTGAATACCCCTCAAGATCTACAGATCTCTTTTTTTTGTTTGTTAGGGTGCTGAATTTTGATCCATAAAACAGCGTAATAAACCGTATTTGGACGTAAAAAACCGTAATTGGACGTAAAAAAATCCCAATGGCGTTCGATTACGTTCAATTACGTTCAAATTACGTTCAAATTGCGTTCGATTGCGTTCGAGTTGCGCAAAATTCACGTGAAAATTGTGCAAAAAATCAAAGTTCCAAATAACCCTTTTTGCAGAAGTTGTTTTTTCTGCAAAACGTAAATCACCATGGTGTAATCTAGTGGGTTAGCCTGCTTTAATATGCATGAATATCCCACATGCCTCTCTGCAACAATTCTTCAAGATGAGGGTTTGCCAAAAATATACTAGAAAGTGTGGGAAGAAGAGGAAAAGATGAAAAACGGTTGTTGGGTTGGATGTTTGGTCAAGGTGAAGCTTTGGTTAGGTGGTACAGCTTTCGTTTTGTATATATGTTGGAAATACCATGAAGTATAGCAATTGTTTAGCTTCAAATTTTCGATAAAACCCATGGACGTAAATTACCGTTCTTGGACGTAAATTGGAGCAAGATACGCATTCTGGACGTAAAATCCAGACCAGGGACGTAAAAAAACCCTTCAGGACAAAAAACATTGTCCGGGACAAAAATTATTCTCCCAGCAGGGTAGCAGGTAGTTACTAACTTCCAGGGACATCCCAGTACCTCCTCATTTGGCCCATGTTGAATTTCAGGGGGGGTATGGATGCTTGTGTGTATGCGCTTTGTATCATCATTAGTTCTGGTAGCGTAACATGATAATGGCACTGGATCCATGGGTTATTAAGGGGCATTGCTTGCGGACGCCTTGGGAAAGGCGTGCTGTTGTTTTTTCACCCCCAGGAAAACCCATTTATATTCGGCTATTTACAGGGGTACGTTATATGCCAATGTATAATTGGTAGGGACCCACCTAGAATGGGATATGAAAAACCATGTCTTGTGCAGGATTTCTTCCATGAACAGTATGACAGTATGGCCCACAAGCTGTGGATTGCTGAATCATTGTGTATCCAAGGCCTTGTAGGTTCTGACTCTTAGGGATAAACCTCGGGTTGTCCCCCCTCCCAGTAACAGTGGCAAAGAACGATTTAGGTTGGTATTCCCTACTAGAAATATAGTAATCCTTGTGGTGACTGTCATCCTGGGAGGGGGGACAACCCAAGATAAACCCAAGTATGTCAGTGTAGGAATATTTTTACCTACATTTGGCTGAAATTTATGGTATATAATGCCATACATGCAGCCTAAGGGTATACTTATATATATATATATATGCAATATTCGAGCCGATGCGAACATAGGACCGTCTGTCATTTTTGGAAACAAAGGCCACATGATGAATACAAAGAGTCCAAGCCACTCTGATGATCACCGAAATCATGGAGGACATATACTACAAGGTGGGCCCCAGAGCAGATCGTTATAAATGCAGTTCTAATCCCTATAAGTGCATTTTTTTCACCCCAGTTGCTGTACCCATTTTTTTTCCGCCATGAAAATAGGAGTTATATTAACCCCACTTTTAGCAGGATTCGGGGCCCACCTTGTATGGCCGGCAAATAGGACGCGCAAGCACTGAGCCCCAGTGCAGGTTGGTAGCGCTCTATCGGAAGTTCTTCCAAGCGTTGAACAAGGCGGTAAGCAGTGAAAAAAAAAACCTGGTTGGTTAGGTTTTTCAGGAGATTAATTAAAACCCAGGATTATAATAAACCGTTATAAGGATATCCCTATTAGACAAGCATGATTCAATGGATTTTGTATGGATTTTGTTTTTCCGTGGCTCAAGTGGAAGAAGTGAACGATGACCTTGATACATTCAGCTAATTGATTAGTTTCAAACCAACATCACTTCGATTGTTTCTGATTCTTTTCAGCCACATGTTGAAATGCTGGAAACGATCAATGGGGGTCATTTTTCCTTAAAACATCCAATAAATAATTGGAGTGTCGGATTGGTGGTTTGATAAATGTTTACTCCCTAAGAATCCGGACACTTCCCGATCGAATAGGATTTTTCGGGTTCCAATCCCATCCGAAAAGAATAGGAATGTAGGGGTGATCCCGGACTCTTAAAACATACACTCCGGTAATCTAACAAAGCTGGCTGGGAAATCCACCATTTGAGTCGATGTATATCCTATTAAAAAGTGGTGGGAATTTCCAGCAATCGCTATGTTAGTTTACGAGAGGGGATTCTTGGATTCTTAGGGACTATATGGATCCATCCAAGTTATCCATCATGACCATCCAAGTTATCCATCCAAGAATCCAAGTTATCCATCATGACCAACCAAGTTATCCATCATGAAATCCGAAGAATCGCCGATAACTCCTCATGGGATGAGGTTTGGATACATATCGCCGTAGTTCCTTGGGAATTTGTAAAGAAATCCCATCACCCATACCATACCATGGGATTGGTATATGTACCTATAGATGAATGGTTGACTTTTTAATGGTAAATGATAGGTAGATATACCATACATGGATGCTAATGATGCTATGGGATATAGAAATAGCCCAGTAAAAGTGCAAAATCTTCGCGAAGAACCAAAGGTTTGTTTTTTGTTTTTTTTATGATGAATTCACCCTAGACATACAAGCACCTCCTCAGATTCGGTCTGATTGTACCTCCAAAAAACATACCGATCAACCACCAAACCTCAGGAGGCTTTCGCCTGGATGTCTAGGGTTACTAGGATGTCCTGCTGGAAGTGATCGTAACGATCGTTAGTAAGTTGGGTTACAACCTATTTAGGGGACGTATCCAACCTACTTATATTGGGGTGAAATAATCTAGTTACTAAGTACCCTGGACATCCTAGTAGGATGAATTCATTTGCAACACATGGTTTTCAACGGAAAAGGGAGGTTTTTTTTGTGAGATTCTGGCTCAGGAACGCGCCAAGCGGGCAGGCTTTGTGTGGATTTGCCAGGGGGGCCAAGTTGTTAACAAGTGACGGATAGTGCTCTACAAGGCTTGGCCCTGTACCATCGTTATAAATTGGGTGAAATAACCCTTATAAATGGCCGACAAATGAATGGGTAGCTAGGGTGAAAATACCCTACTTATAGGGATTAGAAGTCCATTTATAACGATCGTAGGGGGGCCCACCTTGTACAGATTCTAGAGTTTGTTTTTGCATTTTCCATGAAGGATCCATGGGACGAACGGTATATTTTATTGCTAATTCTCAAGAAAAATATCAACGGGTCATGGAGGTGTGTACTCGTACCACATGGACTTAAACATAAATAACATAACCTAGGTATTTGTAGAAGATGTAGAAGCTGTCTCCCCAGAACATGAGGGTTAGTAAGATGGCCGATTCCACTTGTGTCATTTACTCTTCCCCTGTACGACCAGACGGTGTTTTCAAAGATTTTGTTTCAGAATCTTTACCCAGATAAGTTGAAGAACAGTTTTTTGTTGTGGACCCAAATTGGCTAAGATGTCGTGCAAAGTATATTTGAACATCCAGAGATCTTCCGAACGCCAACGGCAACATGAGAATGAAGACTTTGTGAACCTTTTGGGACCCTGGTTCTTAAAGGGAGTCAGGTCCGGATGGCCCTCACTACTTGGAGGATCATCCCATTCCCATAGGATCCATGGGACTGGAATATTTACCTACATGAACTGTGAAAAATGGCCACATGAACACGGGGAAATGTAGGTAAATATACCATGCATGGATTCTTTGGGATTTAGTAAGTGGTTAGGACCACCCCCATTTATAAGCCATATAAAGGCTATACAACCCCAGGGGACTTACGATCACCGGAGTTGCTAACTACTAACTGGGATGATCCTCAAAGTATAGTGTTCTTCCCACTTGGATGATTCTGACTAGAGGTTATCCTGTTGGTCATCTTAATCTTAAGGATCATGGGAATCTAAGGGTACCCCCCCCCAATGCCACCCCCCCCAAGAAATAGCCGGCCTTATGAAGGGACTATTAACCATTGATTTCCCTTAATAAGGCCGTATTAGGTTCTTAGTTCTTGGTGGGGTTGGCTTGGGGGGGTACCCTTAGATTCCCATGAAAGGATCACTTATACGGATTTTTTCGGTATACCTGGGATGCCTGCCGGTCAACCCTGGTGCACAGTCAGAAAATCATAGTTGTTCATCTACGGGAGCTCTGTCGAGCACTGAGAGGAGTAGAAGAAACCAATAAACCAGGAGTTTGCGGAGCTGACGAGTGAAACCAATATGGCAGCAATGCATGACACTGGAGGAGAAGATGGTGAAGATGATGTCAATGACATACTTGAACGTGAGGATGACATCGAGGAGATACTTCGACTTGAAAGGCCACCAGAAGAGAATGCAAGGAGGTTAACAGAGGTCGGAAGAGCTACTGCAAGAGAAGGATTGAGAAGAATGGGTGCTACTATGAGAGCAGAAGCTGAAGTAGCAAGAGAAGAGGAGGTTGAGACCGGAGAAGTGGAAGATCAAGAGAATACTGAGGACCAACAACATGAAAGAAGCTCCCAGGAGACACCGTCTCGAATGTATAAAGCCCTAAAATAAAGCCCTAAAAGCAATGGGATATTTACTATATCAACTGGTTAGCCCGATTTCATGATTTCTTCCCATCAACCTTATCACTAACTTTTACTCAATTTGGGACCTGCAAAAAAAACCTTAAAATGATCCACTGATTTTTGTACCGGGGCAGGGTATAACCATATCACCCACCCGGATGAACTTCCAGATTTTCGCAACGACTCTAAGGTTGCGAGTTACTTCGGGCCTACTTCAAGCTCCAGTGCCTCGGTATTTTTTTGGAAGCTGGTTTTTGGAGTTTTGTGCCTCGCATACCGTAGTAACGGAAGGTTTCTTTTCATTACATCTTGGGAACTACTAGGTGGTGGTTTCATGTTTTTTTTTAAGAGTCACCTCTGCTTGGGGAAGATTCTCATTCTGGGTTGAAACCACGAATTAGACTAACATGTTGACACCAAAAATGGTGATTTCCAATTGGAATCTCCTTTTCTGGGCGTTTTTTGCTCAGGTGCCATGTGAGTTTTCGGTGGTGTAGTTTTCCAACAACGATGGTTTTTAGGTATTTGAAGTTGGTCCTAGTACCGGAAATACCGGAATGTTTTTTTCTAAGGCGTGTAAGCCAATATGGTATTACTACTTATAGCACTGCATTTGCTTTTTCATTTCAGGTACCTGAAACATGGGCGATTTACATGTTCTTCCATGGGTCAGGGATTGCTATGTTCTGTTCACGTCCCTTCAGGGCCCGATCTTTGCTATACATCACCGGAGTTGTGGCAAAAAATCAGTTTTTGGAACTTCATCCCAAAGCCTGCAAGTAGGTTTGTTCATAGATCGTGTATATATATAGAGAGAGAGTAGGTTTTTTTACAATAAACTGCTGATTGTCCACCCCNGAGGTTTTTTTTCAATAAACTGCTGATTGTCACCCCCTACTTGGGAAAAATTTCCTTGTTGACTATTCTTTTGTCAAAATGGGTTGAGCCCCCCAATTTTTGTTGTGTCCCATTTCTTCCTGGCAGGTTTTGCAAGAGTTACAAACCTGTTTCACACACCTATAGGATGAATACATGGTGTTATACCTACAATTTAGGTGATCTTCGGAAATATAGCATATATTTTCATATATGCATTGATCCTATCAAATATACAGTCTCCCAACAAAAACAATCATAGCTCATATCACCTCAAAGTATGCCATCCCCAAAAATGTAGTCTTTCAACCTCCAATTTTCAGGTGCGAACTGTTTGTGTCAGGGAGCAGGGGTCATCAAATGATCTATTCTGGGGGATCAAACAGTTTAACTATATGATAATTTTTGAGGGAATTCCCTCATAAAAGTGCATTGCGTGGGCTGGTAATGTAAATGACCCCTAGGGATATAACCCCTACAAGTGGAGTTACAAGCCTCCTTATACCATCGATCCTATGGGCAAAACAGTTTTATCATTTCATCTTTCCCCAAACATTTTTTCGGTAAGTTTGAGACCATCCCACCCTCAGATCCCACCCACCATTCCTCCTTACATAAATATGTATATATATATATATATAGATAGGGGTAGTATTCCAGGGTGGTATGGAATCGTCCTTAGATTTTCTTTTGACGATTTTTTGTGTGTAAAACGCTGAGGCAAGTGTCTCAATGTTCCTTCACCTTAACGACAGTGACGCAATCCATGCAGAAGGCGGTTTCCGGCACCGGATGTGTTCCACGGCCAAGGGGGGGAGGGGAATCCTAAGTACATATGTTGAAAACTGGAGTATATACCTGGAACCCAAATGACCTTTGTTTTTGTTGGAAGTTCGGCCTTGTTTTGGGGGTTTGACCTGCAAAAATAGGGTCATTGGGGTTCCAGGTAACTAGTGATGGCCTTCCTGAAAGACAATTTGCATTTGACAAAATAAAGTTGGTTGGAACAGGATGTGTTTTTTGTTTTTGTTTTTTTGACTTTAAAGCCCTGGCAGGTTTTTCAGGTGTTTTTTGTTTAAGGTTTTTGTTCCATATATTCCCTGTTTGTTTCACGCGGAGGTTTTTCTTTTTTTGACGTGACAAGTTAGTTTTTCGTCACAGGTCAGGGCAGGTCGTGATGCTGTTTTCTTTTCGTGAAAACCTGAGCAGTGTAAGAAGAAAACTACTGGTGTTGTATGGGGCACTTTTTTCAACACCATTCCATCTAATGGCTAGTTAACCAACCCCCCTAACGTACCCCCCCCAGAAATAAGGGTGTGTTAAACCATTATTAACCAGTGGTTTTCCTTAATAAGGCCTTATTAAACCCTTATTTTTGAGGGTGTACGTTAGCGGGGGTAGGTTGACTGATTCCACAAAAATAAGGCGCTTAAAGGCAGAGTTGGTGAATGATTCCATGTTTCAAAAAGTGCATATTGGCATTCTCTACCCAGCAATTCTGCGATTGTGACCTTTTTGGGATGGTGAGAACATGACCCTTGCACTGGTTGTTGGTGGGACCTCCAAGGATCAGGGATAAAAAAAAATCAAATTGAAACATCCGGCTGGTTGTTTGGGTGTAAAGGGGATTTTAAAAATATAGTGCTAGGTGATGATAGGTGGTGTTTTGAAACATTTTTTATTCTTACCCTTATTTGGGGAAATGATCCAATTTGACTAAGATGTGCTCTTATTATCTATTTGTATGATTCTCATCGCTGTCAATAAAACTCACTCACTTGAAAAGGATGTATCGGTTGAAGCTCCCCCTCAGGCTGTTTTGAAGCTATCATCTACAATGGTGGATGCCTGCCCCTCGGCAGGACGCTCAAGGAAATTGCCATGGTCAGGCAAAAACCATGGAAGCCATTGAGATCACTTGTCCTGTGCAACTGGCAAAGATACAACCTACACAGAAGCAACGCCAGCACCGAAGGAGGTGACAATGTTGGGATGTACCGGTCGTAGCGAACCTGTTTCGGGTCCTAAAAGACCGGATGGACAGCTTCCACGCTGAAGTGCCCCTGTTCTGGCAGGAAGCGAATTCCAGTGCTTTTCTGTGCAGCCCCTTTAGATGAATTTCGGATCGAGAGCTTCTTTGATTTCATACCTGGAGCATTCGGCAGGAGATTTTGCTCAATTTGTTGAAGACTTGTCGTTTCAAACGTTACGGGTTTTTGCCAAGATGGAGCGAAATCTGTTGATGGAAGCAGCCCTCCTTCGTAGAATTCCCTACCATTGGCTTTTGTGTGGCTCTAAAGCGTTGCTCCATGGACACATGCTGCAATGTGTTCCTCTTCCTGCATCACATATAGCTAGATACTGGGATGTTCTGCCAAGAACAGTGGCGAGTGAAAGATGGAATTGTAGGAATCCCCAGCGTCATGGTCAAGGTGTGAAATAAATGGCGTATTGCTTGGAGTGAAATAACCTACCCATCCACTCACGATCAATATTCCCTAAGAATCCAGGGATTCGTCCTAAGGAAAGGATTGCATACACCGATCGAATCCTACTCTTGTCGGATGGGATTGGAACCCAGAAAACCCTATTCAATTGGACTGGGCATGGATTCCTACTGGGATGTCCATTTTGTACTTATATAGTAACTGGGTTATAACCCCAATATAAGTAGGTTATAAGTCCCTTACGTAGGTTAGAAGTCCCCAACTTACTAACGATCGTTACGATCACTTCAATGGACATCCTTACGTAGGGATTGGTCAGAATAAAGATATAGCCTTGGGGGTCCGAGAAATCACCAAAAATCGGTGGCTAAACTCCAAATAACGAGTTGTACACAAATATGGGGTGAGATATCCCAGACAGTCTTGTATAACCCAATTATGACCTTCCACTATACCAGTTAAAGGTTATAACTCCCCTATAAAGGTTATAACCTTCCTTCCCCTTACAGACCATTTAGTGTGTTGTTACCACTTCGTGACCCAACTGAATCCTTGATCATTGGAGGTCACCAACAAGCATGTCTCATAAAAAGGACCACGGTTTGTCGACGTAAACTCACCATCCCAAAAAGGGCACAAACGCGGAATTGCTATGTTAAGGAACCTTTTTTTTCAAAATGTAGGTCTGGATTTGGGATGCGCAAGCATCCCCCTCCATAAGTAGCTGCAGAAAAGGATAGGGATCCCGCAGACTAAAAATGTAATCCATGCATGTAAACTAACATCATAGCCATGGAAAATATCACATAATATCACTATTTTTCCCTTAATATCCATTTTTCCTTAGCAACCATCCAAAATGAGGTGAGATTTCTTGTTTTCAATATGGCTTAAATGGCTTTTGTTTACTAGGGAGGAATCTGGGGAGGTCCTAAAAATCCATCCGACGCAGGATGGTTTCAATGCCACAGACCTGCCGAAGGCGATCTGCGTGACTTTGGCTGAGAGTGAAAATTGGAGAATCGGCCGCAGAGGAATCAAAAGACACTAAAACCTGGAACTCTTTCTATTTCCGTGGAATCAAGAAAAACGGGGTCCCTTACTTTCCATTGAATCCTGGTTCCCTAAGAATCCAGACACCTCCCTAGAATAGGATTGAGGATTCCCATCCCCTCCTTACAATAGGAATGTAGGGGTGATCCAGTTCTTAGGACATACCTGGATTCTTAGGGGTTGTTTGATAGGGATCCTGGATCCTTATTGCATGGTTATATGATATGAAATAATCCCAACATAACTGTGTAAGATTTCATCCTCTACCTGGAACTCTAAACAACCATTTTTTAATGGATTTTTCGTGATTTCCAACCACTTTTTATGTAAAGATTTGGAAACATGTCCAACTGAAATAACAATTAAACAATTGTTCTTTAGGGTACCTGGTAGATGTAACTAACCCACTAAAGGCCATGTAAACCATTCATGGATCGGTAAATATATCGTTTGTCCCATGGATCCCTCATTGGATTGAGTTTATTTCTCTTAGACCACTCTTAGTATCATCTTTAAAAGGTGCTTGGATGAAATGACGAAATACTTGGAGGATCATCCCTGTTAGGTTCAGTGGCTCATAGCCATGGGTGAGCTTTTTCAGTCCCCTAAGGATCGGGTTGTGGGAACCCCGGGAACCACATGGCATATATAAATGGCTGAGAAAATCAGAGGAAGAAGAGTCATTCAACGTAGAAAAGGTCCAGTCAAAGATGAGACCAGAAGATTTGGGTTTTTCCTTGGATCTTTTGAACAACTATTTGCTTTATTTTGGTTGGAAATAATAACAGCATTTGCTATAATTTTGTTTATATTTGTCCGTGTATCCGTGTATGGCTAAGTATACAACCATGTATTTACTGTACAACAATATAAGGATGATGAATTTCCAATCGCCAGGTATGTGAAAGGCCTGAAAAGCCATCATCCCTCTCCAATGAAACAGGGAGGAGCCCCACAAGGAACTGCTCAACCGTTAATGACAGGTGTACCTACCACCCCCCTAATCTATTTCCCTCAGGGACCATGATTTTAATAAGGCCTTATTAAAGGAAACCATTAAGTTAATAAGCCCTTAATAAGGCCGGCTATTCCCGGGGGGCGTACGTTACAAGGGGTAGGTTGACCCGTCAGTTCTGTTGACTTATTCCTCGAGGTCACCTTCTACTTCTTCTGGGGCAAGTACTTGGCCGTGGCATCTCAGTATTTTGCCCGTGGAGACCGCGGGGTTTAAATAGTGGATCCAATTTGTTCAGAAAAATGGCTTCAAAGGAATGGCAAGATTTGGGCCCTCAAAATCACAGCAAAACGTGACAGAAAAAGCACACAACTGAGGTCTTAGGTTCATCTCATACAATCACAGACACTCAATTCCCCTCACAACCTCAGTTGTGCGTGGTTGTATTCCCCGGTGGTTGGGTTTTCACCTTAAAAACCTTTGAAATGGTCACTTAAAACTCCAAAATGTTTTCTAGACGGTGGTTTTCAATATGTTTTAATGTTCACCCCTACCGGGGAAGATTCCCATTTTGACTAATATTTTTCAAAGGGGTTGACACCACCAACTGAGTAGTCAATGTATGGTCGATTCATTTGCAAATTCGGGTTGGCTCTTAGTTTTTTTTAGGGGAGTATCATATAAATACCTAAATTGGTGGTGGTTTGAAACACTTGTTTTGTTCATTTTTAGGTGGTTCAACCACGACCTAGTACTACAATTTGAATGGTCAACTATGCACAGTTTCACAGCGAGGCGGTTTTATGCTCAGCAGTTTTCAGTCGGAAACAATCACGATCAAATCAAAAAGTTCCTTCCATCATCCAACAAACAGGGAGACTAGGCTTATAGGTTGTTTAAGAACATGCTTTTATTCCGGTCGACCCGGATGTTTGTAGATGAATCCCACTTGAGCAGTGACATAAAGAATAACAGTATTTGAGTTGAGTTTACATACCAGGAGGTCTTACTACCCATGGCCCATGGCTTATATTATAGGGCGGTCATTAATATAGATTGTTCATTGTGAACCACCTTCAGGAAGACCATTTTGTTCCCATTACAAACTCCAACAGACCTCAAGGCTTTTGGTTTGTGTCACTGCCATGCTCAAAATGTCGCGTTGACATATTATAACGTTCTTTTAGATTCGTGCTTAAAGTAGGGTTCAGTAGGGTTTACATGGGGCACACCTTGCGGAATCCCTTGAAACCCCCAAAGTTTGCCTCTTTATTTGACGAGTTTGAGAGATGTTTCACTAAAAGTGAAACTTTTCGGTCCTTGAAAACCAAAGGTTTGCGTTTGTGTTTCTCCTCGAGTCATTTCATGAAGGATTTCCTTCTACTTTCGTCCATGTAACGGTGATTTCTTAAAATTGTACAAGGTGGGCCTCGCCACCGTTTATAAACCGGGTTATAACCCCTATAAATGGCATTGGTGAAAAAACCGTACTTTCCCAAGGGGGCCCCATGTCACTCCACTTATAACTAGTGAAACTAGTGCCCACCCTGTAGGCTTTAACTATAGAGATATTTCAGCACCAAACAAAACAGTACTGCTCCACGACCAAAACCACGGGTGGTTTCGAAGCGAGTTTCGACCTCAGGTCTTTGATCATAACTTGCAGGGAGCTGATGAGAAGCTCACATGGGCTTTCAACAACTGCCCGGAGAAGTCGCTTGGACCAAATGAAACGATGACGGTGGAAACGGAAACTTGCATTTCTAGGGCTTCCGGGTACTGCTGTGTTCCGGGGTTGGGGGGTGGTTGTGTCTAATCTGTAAGAACTATACAACATCTATACCTGGTGATTCAAAGTGACCTTTGTGGGATGGTTAAGTTTCCTTTTAAGGAGTTAAGTCAGTTAAGTGACCTCGGGTTCCAAAAGGTCACTTTGAATCACCTGGTAGGTGTTTATTTGGTTACTTGGCTGTCCATGCTACTTAATAACTAGATTATAACCCCAATACAAGTAGGTTGTAAGTCCCCTAAATAGGTTATAGCCCAACTTACTAACTAGTTACTAACTTCCATGGACATCCCAGTACCTCTTGTCCGTTTGTTTTTGTGTAAACCCCCTGAAGTTGGACAGCTCGCCCCTTCTGGTTTTTGAAGCAGATATCGATGGCTATTTGGGATGACACTCTCTGAAATGGCTCGTAAATGCTTTGTAAAAGTGTAATAAGTGGCTTGCAACCCTGACATGATCTGACATTGACATGTATGTACTGTATATGTGTATTTATATAGATGCGAGATCCCCTACTATACGAAATCATCCCAAACAAAAAAATAGGCCTTAGCCAAAAAGGAAAATGAAATGGGGTCTGTCTTTCAACTGTTTTTTTTCTTATAGCGGGCTATCCCCATTACTACTGTTGATGGAAGAAATTCCAAACAACCACCTGGGATGGTGCTAAAACCTGGGTTTGCCAGTGGGATAAACTACCAATCAACTGAGTCAACTGGTTAGCCGGATTTCTGAACCATCAACAGTACCAACTTCCATACTACTTATATACCACTTATATATTGCCACTTGGGGGATTATATGCTACCGATCCCACCTATTAAGGGAACCAGGTTTCACTCCATTGAACTTAAGGTCACCACAAATTTATGTCGTTTCCTGTCTCCAAAAACTCAGGGCACTGGCCAATCGTCGACGCATCTTGACCCTTCCGGCATGTTTTTTTGTGGCTCATGTCACCAAACATTTCAGGTACCTAAAATGGAGGAATCCTCACCTGTATAAGCTGTATGTATACGGCTTATGTAAGGGAGTTTCCCCACCCCCAATTAAAATGGCCTTATAAGGTTCAGTACCTCCATTTTAGGTACCTGAAACTTTTTGTGGCTCATGGGTAGTGACTACCGGGGTGGTGTCATGAAAGTTAAACCTTCCTACAAGATGGGCCCCCGGGTCCAGGTATAAGTGGAGTCATGGGGCCCCTATAATAAGTATAGTTTTTTTTTTCAGCCTACTGGGATGTCCATATGGAAGTGATCGTAATGATCGTTAGTAAGTTGGGTTATCACCTATTTAGGGGACTTAGAATACAACCTACTTACATTGGGGTGAAATAATCTAGTTACTAAGTACCAGCAGGACATCCCAGTAGTTATCCATCATTTATTTTCGGGCATTTATAGGGGTGACAAATCCCCAGTTACAACTGGATCCGTGGGGCCCATCTTGTAGGCATCCACCTGAATACCAGAAGGAGTTTTGATGTATTTGATCCGTATGTTTTTGGGAGGCACCCCCCATTTAGGTGATGTTTATGGCAAATTAGTAGGTAAATATACACCATGCATGGATCATCTGGGTTGGTGAACCTTATCTGGGCGGTGGTTTCAAAATGTTTCAAATATTTCTTATGTTCACTCCTCTTTGGAGAAGATTCCATTTTGACTCATATTTTTCAAGTGGGTTGGTTCAACCACCAACTAGTTCTAATCGTCAGGGACTTTGAAAATCAGGACACGTGACGGATGAGCTCAGAGATCAATAAAAATCGTTTGCATTGCAGGCTTTACTTGGTTCCTTGCAAGCTGCGCTTGGGCGTTCTGCCAACACAGGTGCCGCGTGATTGTCAATATTTCGATGTTGTTTTTGTTTGCCAACAAATCGGCGACTTCAACACACCCCACAAGGCTCAGTAGAATCTCAAAGGTATGGATTCGCCCCTTGATGGCAGGTGGATTTTTCGATCTGAGTCATATACCTTGGAACTACTCTCCAACCGGAATTCCAGTCACCACCAGAATGACATGAAACATTTTTAGGAAGTAGAAAATTCCTAATATTATATATAATAATCCTTTATTTGCCACGAGCCAGCCTCCTGGGGCCTGGGGGGTAGATCTAAGATATACCTGTTTCTCTTTTGGAACGGTTCACCCTAAAGATGCTATGCGCAGGTATTGCGGTTAATGGATGTTAATGGTCTATTGACCTCCTTCCATGATCTCTGCGTCTGGGTTTTTTTCACATCTGCAATTCGTTGAATCTTCCAGAAATTCAGATATCAATGGTAATCAGATCACCAGGGCTGTAATCCCAATATATCTATAAGACATTGGTAGTAACCATGTTTTTTAGTGGGTGAAATTGTAGCATAAGCCAGTGATTCCATCTACACTTCATTACTTCATGGTACATACTATACAAGGTGAGCCCCAACCTGTTGTAAATGAAGTCATAACCCCTATAAGTAGGGTTTCTTCACACCAGTTACTCATTTTTTGTCGGCCATTTGTAAGGGGCTCACAACTCCATTTAGAACTGCTTGTAGTATGTTGAGTCCACTTGCAAGTTGTTGTGTCACCATCCATCCCTTCTGGGCGAGTGAATTCAGGAGCTGTTGCACAAGTACGACTTAGATGTCTTCGTGGACGTGGTGAGGGCCATCAAAGAGGCACGGCGCTACGAATCACGATGTGCTCACGAATACAGCAGTTGGCAACATCTAGGTGGTGGTTTCAAATATTTGTTATGTTCATCCCTACCTGGGGAGATGATCCAATTTGACTAATATTTTTCAAATGGGTTGAAACCACCAACTAGAACATGTTCCATGACAGCAACCGGGTGAAAAAGGGCATGACAAGGGATTTTTCTTTCATTTGCAGGAAAATTCCTGGTTGCATTACCCATAGGATCCATGGGACTGGTATGTTTACCTATGGTCGATTCCATTAAAATCAACCATTATTCATGTAGGTAAATGCACCATGCACGGATCCTATGGGTTACGACTCGACTCAATCGGATCATTGGGCTTTCACCCTCAAAAGACTACTTCGAGGAGTCAATTGTGATCAGATCGTGGCGGATGGTTATGTTTATTACCCAACTGCCTGGAAAACATACAAGGTGGGCCCCTACCAGTTATAAATGGGGTTATAACCTTTAAATGGCCTTATAAATGGGTAACTGGGGTGAAACTTACCTTATTATTTGCAGGGGTTTTAAGTTTATTTATAACTGGATCAGGGGCCCACCTTGTTGGTTGTTTTCGCATTTGTTAAATAGAGGCAGTGGTGATTTTTCATCCCCATGTTGCCAGATTCAAACAGGCTGCATGTTCTTTACATTGCTTTCGAATAGTTTGCCGGGCAACTAGCGCCTGGTTTGGTGATAATGTAATGTAATGACCCTGCTAGGCAATGTTAAGACATATCATTTGTATTTCCACATCTCGGGCTGATGTTGCTGGAGACTAAAAGCTGAGGCAGTCAAGATTTTCTTAAGAATGCAGGTTTTCTGTTTGCGATTTGCTAGGAATGTTCCTTCAAAAGGGGCTAAACTCGCTAAACGAAACAAACAATCACCTTATAAGGAGCTATAGTAACAAAGATGGTTCTTCTCCAAACTTGTTGTTGGAATGACTATTATAATTTGTTGTCATGGTCATCCATTATTCAAATATTATTAATAAGTAAACCATTAAAAGGATCCCTATTAACCGACCAGGATTCAATGGAAAGTAATTTTCGTTTTTTTTCGTGGCTCATTTGGATTATGGATGACCACGCATCTAACAAACCTTGTTTCTCCAAGGTGGGCCCTTGTACCCATGTTGTTTTCGGCCATGAAAAAAGGAGTTCTTTCATCCCATTTCTAACTGGTAGGGGGGCACTATGGGAGATTCAGCGAAACGGGTCCTGGTGCTGAGACCGGCACCATTTTCGAGGACTCAAAACTACACTGGCTTCAAGGTCCCTGGAACACCTGATTGGACCCCCACCTGGTATGGTGTGGGGGAGTGCAGTCTCCACGCCCAGAATTTTCGGCAGACCATGGGAGGCAGCTGACTTCCCGTTCTCAGACCGCCCAGTGCTAGGCGTTTTGACCTTTGAACTCATGTCAGGAGCGGTGGAAAAGTTTTGGCAAACCTTAAGATGGCAATCGTCAAATACGGACAGAGATGCCTATTCACACTTTCCTATCAGAGCAAGCAGATCGTGTACGACAACCATTGGGGTCAAGACGCATTCTGGGCGTGCCGCCACCTTGTAGCTTTCCAGAGATAGATTTCCAACACTCAAAGATTCAACTTTTACACCCCCAAAAGCAAACATGTCCTCTAAAAAGGAGCCATTTTAATGGGAAAATTGACCACGATTTTCAGGGGACATGTTTTTTTTTGGTACCCAGATGATCCATGTAAATATACGGTATATTTACCTACACTTACCTTAAAAATCACCTAAGTGTAGGTATATATACCAGTCCCATGGATCCGTAATGGGTTATCAAACAAAACCAGGGCAACATCCAACTGTTCAACGACAAGATGACGGAACTCTCTGCTGTCAGGGAGCACTCAAGAGGTGAAAAATTCAGGGAGCCAGTCGCGAGCCATAACTTTTCTCATGGGACAAAAATCACGCTAACCACCATTGGATGTGCAAAACCCTGTCAATAGTGGTGGATATATAAGCTACCCCATAGGATCCATGGGACTTGTATTTTTACCTATACATGTCCCATAAAATCAACTAAATGTAGGTAAATATACCATATGTGGATGGTTTTGGTTACGGTACCTACTATCTGATGTGGGATTTCTTTCATCAACAGCAGTATCTTGAAGGTGTTCCCTCAGGAGCAGCACTTGGATTTGTTTTTGTGGATAACATGAATAAACCTGCCAACTTTCCGTTGCTTTATACAGATTCCAGATGTCAGAAGCATCTTTCCGTTGTATTTTTGGTGACTGCTCTTTGCAAAAAAACATCTGAATCCCCCAAAAAAACAAAGATGCCGCAAAGCTCAGATTTTTTGGCCACGCACATACATATGGTGCCCCTAGGCCGAATCCCAAAATGAAAGGATCGTATCCCAACCATCTATTTTCAAGGGCGAGTCGTTAGTTTTAGGGAGTTTACTTTTTGGGGGCTGACTAGCTTGTTGGTGGCACTCAGCATGGGAGAAGGTGTTTATTTGTTTTGCAAGTTACATTAACAATATTTTTGCAAATCTAAGTATCGGGGTATATTGGGGTGATGAGATTGCCCATATTCTTTGATTGAAGTTTGTTTGGCATGTTTTGTTGATCCTTTCTACCATACGATTGAAACGTTTTGGCACCCCTTCCAACCATAGCATTTTGCAAATCAAAGGAAAGCAGCTTGACCTTTAATTAAACATATTGAGGACACTTGTCCTCAAACAAATCGCTGTTCACCTCTGTTTCTTGTTCCAAAAGGGAGGGGACCCACAGACATGGCAGTCCAAGAAATGTCATGAACATGTTCCGTTCCGGAATGATGAAATAGCCTTTGAATGATGAAATATCCACAAAAGTTCATCAAATGTCAGTCCCATAGGATCCATGTATGGTGTATTTCCTGGTAAATGTAGGTAAATATGCCAGTCCCATGCATCATTTGGGAGTTGTCCAAAAAGAACCTTACTAATCCTGTCCCCCCAAGCCCTGCCGTTGCAATTTTCAAAATCGAATCCCAGATCCGGCGGCCGAGGATCTGATCAAGATGGGCACCTATTTACTGATGATGAAGTTGAAATTTATGGTCACTTGGAATGAGCAGTGTTTTTGTGAACGACAGCACCACCAGCACCACCACCACCACCACCACCACCACCACCACCACCACCACCACCACCACCACCACCACCAGCAACAGCAACAACAACAGACAACAACAACAACAACAACAACAACAACAACAACAACAACAACAACAAACA
>DF239073.1:161049-198138 GCA_000507305.1 Breviolum minutum Mf 1.05b.01 | reverse complement strand
ACCACCACGCACCACCACCACCACCACCACCACCACCACCACCACCACCACCACCACCACCACCACCACCAGCAACAGCAACAACAACAGCAACAACAACAACAACAACAACAACAACAACAACAACAACAACAACAAACACAAACAGCAACAGCAACAGCAACAGCAACAGCAACAGCAACAGCAACAGCAACAGCAACAGCAACAGCAACAGCAACAAGAAGAACAGTAACAGTGTTTAGGCAGAAGCCAAGATACTACATGAATATATGTTCAACTCCAATGAAGGTGGATATATTCCCTAGGCATCAATCGTCATAGTCTCAGATAATGATTGGGGTAATATTGGGGTATTACCCATCCCCTTTCCTCAACGCATAGGTCATATAGGTTCCATGAAACGATTCTCAGTTTCGGTGAGCTGATTGGATCCTTAGGGATTGGTGTCAAGGTCAAGGTCCAGGGGGTTTTAGTTTTGTGTGAGACCCATGTCATATCAAGGTGTGGGCCGTTTCGGAATCCAGTTCCAACTCCGGTAAACTAGCATGTGTAGATGTAAATTTCACGATTGGATGTAAATTCCTATTGGAAAAGGTGGAGATTTACATGGCTATGTTATAGTTTACCGGAGGGTCTAGATTGTTTTTTTTTTAACCCCTATAAATGGCCGAATTGTCCAATGGGCTTTCCTGGGGTGAAAAAAAAACATACCTTAAAGGGGCCCTATATAAGTCCATTTATAACGATCGGCTCGGGGGCCCACCTTGTGTCATCCGATCGGATCCTTAGGTCATGCGGAATCTGACCAAGGGCATCTTTCGAGAAGTGCGTGGAAGGCGAGAATATTTATATACATTTTCACATATGGGGCCATGGGATTGGTATATTTACTACATTTATGGCTTAAATCTATGGTAAATTTAGGTAAATATTCCATACATGGATCCTATGGGTTTAGACGATGATCCATGATCTATTGGTTAGCGGCTAATGATGGTGAGTATAAGCAACCAAAACCAAGGGATGGAACATCAACATGGACCCTAAAAGACTCTAAGAAGGGATCGCATTCCAACTTAAAATTACTACTTTTACAGGTTGGATGATAACCTAGAAGGTGGGGCCCTACCAGTTATAAGTTATAAGTGGAGTTATATATCCCCTATATTATAATGGCCTTAATTTCTATGGCCTTATCCTGGGGGTGAAATAAAAAATCCCTATACGGCCCTGGAGACCCCGTGTCACTCCACCCTTCTCGCAGGTTGGCTGAGAAGAGTGACAAATTGGATTTCACACCGTAGCTCGGTGACAAAGAGTTGCCAAACAAAGCGACCGTGACCGACCTCAAAAGGTGGAAAACTGAGGTTTGGGGAGATCTCCCTAATTCAGGGAACTCTACTGCGTGGTGGTTTCAAGCATTTTTTATTTTCATCCCGGATTTTGGGGAAGATGAACCCATTTTGACGAGCATATTTTTCAGATGGGTTGAAACCACCAACCTAGTAGGTTGGTGAAATATTATATATTTTTTTTTATTTGGCGCAGTTAAACAACACAAGAAAATTCCTGGCAAAGTTGTGGTGTGTTCAGACTTTCCGATGTGAGATTTTTTGGAGAATTTGAGGTCATCACCACTACAAGGTGGTCCCAAAAAAACGAGTTACAAATGAGGGGTGAAATAGCTCCTATAAATCTGATCAAATTATAGCGACCTCACACGACCTCACCCCAAATGGTGGTTTAGTTGGTTGAATGTTATAATTTGGCCAGATAAATGATGGCCGAAAACAATGGGCAAATGAGGTGAAGCTTACACCCTACTTATAGTGGCCCCCATGTCACTCTGCGGGATATAGCTGACTTATTTGGAGCCCACCCTGGACGTATGTTTGGCATCAATCCTATGGTAATTGATAGACTTTTTGAACTGACCTTTACAGCTGATACTTGGGATTTTCAGATGTTTCACCCACCCTAAGGATCCTGACCCCTCAAAACAATCCAGGTTCAAACCCTTCCATTGGAGGGTCAAATGATCCGTAGGGCCACTAAAAGAAATTGTCAACTTCTTTTGGGAATAAGGAGATTTTGCTTTTGGGAGCCATCATTTTCAGGTTCCATGTCAGATATGTTAGTTTTCAGGGGTGTACCTAGTCTTACCCTGGTTTTACAGGTGATTTTTTTGAACCGCTAATATGATTCGGGTGGCGGTACCATGTATGTTTCAACCATTCGCAGTCACCCAAACAACCATTTTTTTGTGTGGCTCAGGTAGGTTATAAGTAAGCCAGTTATATACATACAAGGTGGTCTTCTATCAAATTATAGATTGGGTTATAACCCATAAATGGCCAAAAATAAATGGGTAACTGTGGTGAAAAAACCCTACTTATAGGGGTTATAACTCCATTTATAACGAGTAAGGGGCCTACCTTGTACTAACCATAGGGGAGGGTTTGCTATATATATATATAAATATATTTATATATATATATATATAGATGTCCCCTTTTGTTGCTATATAAACATCGCATTTAGAGGCTGAAATGAATGAAGATCATCATGAAACACCTGATTTTTGAGAAAGTGATGTTCATACCCCACATTTACCATGAAATCAACTACATGTAGATCAATTGTGGGTTTATATACCCTGGGTCCTATACTTACGGGGGACATGAACCTCGAAAAGACCCTGTTGATTGCCAACGTCTTGCCCAACGTAACCTGCATGGTCTGATCAACCTGAGGTTTGAACATGTCTTCGGTTGGCAAGATGGTTGCGATGCTGATGAGACGGTTTGGGGGGGGTTCAGGGAGTGTGGTGAACGGTTGAGTACTGATGATGATGATGATGATGATGATGATGATGATGATGATGATTGATATCACGATTTTGATTGTTCTCATGATCATCATTGGTTTTATCATCATTTCATCAGTGTTTTGGTGTTTGGACGTGGATCTAAGTGATGTCATTGCTCCCCCAAAACTCATATGGGATGGTTGGATAGAAGCCATTTGTGCTGGTGTAAATATACCCCCCCCCCTGAAACTTAAGTAAGATAGATATCAAACCCTGCAACTAACAGCGAGTTTGCCCCTGAAAATAAGCCGTGCCGCAAAAGGAAATTTCATCATCCAACCATCAATTTTCAGGTGCTACGGTTGATGGATGAAATCCTGCACCACCTGGAATGTATAAAAACCTATGAATACTCGGCTATCTACTACATCAGCTGGTGCAGGATTTCTTCCATCAACAGTATGTTTGCGTACCCAACATAGTCATATTGAAATGGAAATCAATTTTCTGTAATTTTCCAAACCATCAATCCGTAAGAATCCAAGAATGTCCTAAGGAAAGGATTACACCGAGCGAATCCTACTCTGAGGATGGGATTGGAACCCCAAAAAATGTATTCTAGGAATGGGTATAGATTCTTAGGGATTTTTGGTATCTATGTTAAATTTCGGAAGTGTACATCTTGAACAAATGGAAGTCACACTGTTGCTGAGATGCATTGAAATCAACCGCAATCAACCAAGTTATGTGCAGTAAATCTATCATACATGGATCCTAGGGGCTAAGGATTTCGAATCAACGATTCCGGACGGATTCTTTATATTGAAGCCTAAAAATAAAATTCCGAAGCCAGAAATATGAAGGTTTGGAAGATGAATTTCCTCTTCGAAGCATTGATTTTCAGTTTCAAAATGGTAGTTTTTTGGGGCTTGCAATGGTCATTTGACTTTTCCTTCCTTCGCTCGAGGCAGCGTGTTTGGCCACATTGATCTATAACGGAGCCATCAAGGGGAGCCTTGGGAAGCAAAAATGTGGGCGCTTCCAGGATCCCATACATTCAAGCGAATACCTGCTGAGGTGTTTTTTTTTCTCGTACTTAGGACGATATTGCGTGTTTCTTTCATTCACATCATGCCTCAGCAGATATGGCCAGAAAGCCAGCGCAAATTTTAGATTGTATATATTAAAGACTGTATGCAATGAAGGAGATTAAATTAAATGAATGGTCTTGTTGATCTAAATGAAATGTGGGGATCATGATTTTATAGGGGATCCCAAGGTAGACCTTTACTTCCCACTGTGAGGGGTAGCTTGCATCCCAATATACTCAGTGATTGATATACATCACATGGAAACAAAGAGCTAAACCAAACGGACTCCGTGAAATACACCACTCATGGACCACAAGCAAATCGAAAATTAGTCCCAAAACAGTAAAGTAGTAGAACTTTTTCAGTTTTTGTTTTTTTTGAAATTTAGGAGCCCTTAAACCCACTAAAATATAGCTAAAAGTGAGCCCTCACTATCACCCTTCAGCATGCAAGAGACCGACCAACAAGGTTTTTGTCAAAGGTTTGGAGACTCAAACTTCAAATGTTTTCGGTGAGGATTCTCACGAAATGGTTACAAAGGATATGGTTTTCCTTGGGATCCAATCACCTTGTCAGATGATGAGCAAGGGGTGTCCTTCATCACCTCCGAAACGCATAGGTCATTTAGGTTCCATGAAACCATTCTCAGGTTCGGTGAGCCAGGATCCCTAGAGATTTTTGAAGTGGCAATAATTTATTCAGATTACCCTTCCTCCCAGAATCATGGTTCAGTGGAAAACGGGTGTATCTCCAATATTAGTTTCCTTTCGTTTATAGGGCGATTTTTCACTTCCATGATTGTGGTAGAAAGGGTCATTTGGGTACAAACCTTTCAGGCTAGGCATGGATACAGTATGGGGCTCCCATAACCGATAACCTCACCAGGTTTTTTTGATTACTCAGTAGCTTAGTTGCTGAACACCAGCCTTTCAATATTTTTTCATATTTTTCCTTCTATTTACTACACATGATTGAAACAAACTAGTTTCAATCCCTAATAGCATCCAAGGGACTAGTATTTATATTGCCATAATGATATATTAGTGAATTATATATATTTGTGTATACACTTACCGTTACCTTCATTACTTAGAAATCTAGCAAGACTTGTGGCATGTGTGAGGGGGTGAGTTGACCTTTTTTTCTGAGATTCCAGAATCCCAGCATCACCGCGATCTTCGATCACAGCTGAGGTATTTGAGCCATGATCGACGGAAGGTGGTCTTTGCTAAGGTGCCCTGGTGGTGCCCGAGTGGTGGGTGGAAGGTTTCTTTTGAAGGCGCAAAAAGAAATTTCCTTTCAGAAATTTTGAGGATTGACAAAATTCGAAGTATATATTTCTAGGAATCCATACCCATCTCTACAATAGGATTGAGGGTTACAATCCCATCCCTAGAGTAGGATTCAAGGTGTAATCCGTTCCTTAGGACGAACCCATGGATTCTTAGGGTATAACGACATTTATCAAACACCTAATCGATCAAGTTTGGAAATGAATGAAAGGTAAAAAGATGATGGAAGTTACAAAGTGGGCCCGGATCCAGCTAGAAATGGAGCTACAACCCCTATCAGTAGGGTTTTTTTCCACCCCATTTTCCCAGTTATAAATGAAGTAATAGGAGTTATTTCACCCCATTTGCAACTGGGTTGGCAAGGCCCTCCTTGTATAAGCCATTTGGAAGTAAAGCCAGCCAAGTTGAATGTATTCACAGCTCGCAAAGTTGCAACTAACTAAGTAACAATTTGTAGCCCATGACGGACGCATGGGAATGTTTACAGACTAATTACCTGCTAATTTACCACATGTTGTTGGAATTCATGTAGGTAAATATACTATATACCATGGATTTGACAAAACTGGCACAAAGGAAAAACACCAAACAAGCAAATCTAAGACTTATCCTCACGTTTTTTTTGTTTCAAGAACTCCATACAGATTGACACTCCCGCCATCACTTGAAACTTGATAAACTATCAGTCATTAGCTATTCGCAGGATACGCCCTTTCCACCGCCATCCAAGTGGCGCGGATGAGGGGCTGAAACCCGAAACGATGAAAAAGCCGCTTGCGATGAAGAAAAGCAATTGCTGGGCAAACAGAAGTTGGAAGATGGGAGTAGTTGGAGGATCATCCCAGTTAGTAAGTAGTGGGTTACCTCCATTTACAAACCATTTAGGCCGTTTGGGGGATGTGCCTCCAGGACTTGTAAGTAGTTAGGAGCCCATAAAGTTCGGCCATGTAAGGAAGGGGTCCCACAACCCCAAGCCTTGGGGTCTTAATAACCACGGTTTCCAAGCACAACACTAGTCATGGGATGATCCTCCAAGTGGCTTGGATAAATCATCATTGATTCCGTATAAGAATGCTTTTGTTGGGCCGTGATTTCCTTCAAAAAGTGTGTTAGTGAGGCCTACTAGCATGTCCATGGAAGTGATCGGTTCACGATCGTTAGTAAGTTGGGCTATTTCACCTATTTAGGGGACTTACAAACATCCTTCTTATAATTGGGGTGAAATAATCTAGTTACTAAGTACTAAGTACCATGGACATCCCAGTAGAATCCCAAACCACCGGCCCCCAAAGCACCAACTAACCATTAGCTGATGCTGGGAATTTTCCAAAAAACACCAGGGTTTGTTTTGGTGCTTGGATGCAATAGGGAACAAACAAATAAATGCCTAGAAATTGCAGTTGAAGAGTAGGTTAATGAACAACATCATAATAATCTCAAGGATTCCTCAACTTAGATTGAATCATCAAACATGTGTTTGGGTGTATTAATAGCCTGTATGGACTTCATGTATGGTATATTGATACCTGCAGTGTAGTGGCTTAAATCTATTGGGGAAATGTAAAGGTTCCAATCCCATGGATCCTATATATATATATACTGTATATCTGACGAAGGGACCCTCAACACCATTTTTTGGGGAACCCCCTTAACATATAGACGTGTCAGATTTGTTTAAAGTGATTTTCTACTTTGTACCATGTAAATCGCGATGAAAAACCACCATTTGGAAACATATTTTCTTTTTCACTTGTTCCAAGCATCTTAAACAAATCCAATGTCAATACGACAAATACGGACCCAATGTGTTGGTATCCCTCAGAGGCCGGGTATCCTAATCTTGAGATTCAACTTTTTGTGACTACTCCCCCGGACAAACTAATGGCTAGAACCCCCAAACAATGAAGGTTTGGAATTTTTCGCTCCCTGAAAACCAACATGGATAAGCAAAGTGATGGTTTTGAAAATAAGGCGGTTTTTGTTTGTTTCGTGGCTCAACAGCGGATTCTTGGGGCAAAGTTTCCCCGGGCATCAAAAAAGTGAAGAAGAAGATGATCCACTTTGACTAAACTCAATTTGGGTGGCGATTGCAAAGAAAAACAGCTGTATAGAAAACAAATTCAAGCCAAAATGACTCGAAACAACATGTTTTTCCCCATGTTTTCAAGCGTTTGTTTTAAACATGTTTTCACTGTTGTTCAAATAAGTCACATGCAGGTTTATGTTGCTCTTCAACTGAAAATGTAGAGATGTGTCCCCCAATAAACGAGGCATGAACAACTAAAAGCACTAGTTTCGATATACGGTTGGGGAAACATCATAAATGGGATGATTTGAAATCCCATGAAGAGGTGGGCCGAAACGGTATGCTACTGGTTAATACAAAAAAAGGTCACACTTAACGGATATCTAGGCGGTGAAACTTCAAATATTTTTTATGTTGACCCCGAACCCTGCGGAGATGATGATCCAAATATTTAACTAGTTTTTTACATGGGTTGATTCAACCACCAACTTGAGATATATAATTAACAAATCTCTCGATCATCACACTCGGCTTCAAGCTTCTCAAGCTCGTCATGCCTAAGGTGTTTTCTGGGTGGGTGGGGGTGGTGGCTCAGGTTATTGTTATGATGATTTTATATGTTCCTACTGTTGAGGGAAGAAATCGCAAACAACCACCTGGGATGGTGCTAAAACCTTGTAAATAATGAGATACACTACCTATCAACTGGTACAGGATTTCAGCCATCAACAGTAGTACCCTAAACAACCATTTGTTAGTGGATGGAAATGGTGAAACAACCATTTCTATCCATTTCTTATGTCAAGATTTGGAATTATCCGACTGAAACAACCATCAAACGAAAATTGTTGTTTAGGGTCCCAGGTTGTTGTTTGATTTTTGTATGATGGCATTCATGACCATCAACAAATTAAATCACAATTTAAGGGCAAACATGTTTTTTGATCATCGAAATCAGTTAAAAATTTGCAAAAATTCTGGGAGTCCAAGGCGGTTGATTGTTTTGGAGGTAGCTTTTCCCGTACGTAAACAACGTGTTCATGTTTAAATAATGACGTATATGAGGGTTGATTTGATTTGCTTGGTGGCTGCCATTCTCAAAAAACTGCACCTTTTTTGATTTCCTTATCGGATTTTAGTCCAGGCAAGGATTGTAGTCTGAACTTTCAGTCTATACTTACAAAACCCTCGGGATCCTGACTCACCTTCTGAGAATGGTAACCTAAATATTTTGCGTTTCCGAGGTGATGAAGGATATATTTTGGATCTACCCCCCACGCAGTAACAGTGGCAAATAAAGGTTTATAGGGATTCCCTACTAAAGATGTAATAGTCCTGGTGGTGACTGGCATCCTGGGAAGGGGCCATACCCAAGATATACTCTGATAATTTGGATTCGTTGAAGGTGATGTTTTACGGATTTTACCAAGGTACATCACCATCTGACGCACCACCATTTGGGAGAATATGTTTGGAGTTGAGTTTCCAAGCATCGAACATGCAAATCTAAGATAATAAGGTGATTGGATCTTTAGGCAAAAAAAGAGTGAAGGTTTTTGTTGTAAACCAGGGAATATTTGAGCAAATTATAGGGACCTCAGCCGAGGGTTTAGGATATCTACCTATTTTACTTGCATAAATGGTTGATTTTTTTATTAGCTACATTGGTGGGTAAATGTATCTTTCGTCTCATGGATCATATGGTAGTACGTTACGTTGTGTAATTGGTAAATAAAGGAGCTGAATTCCACAAACCAACTACCAACTTACCAACCTGAGTTCATTCATCAACTGGTGATTTCTGAGTTTGCCGGATTTCTGAAGCATTCTGAACGCCGTATGTTATGTTACTGTTATAGTTGTAAGGTCCCGGGTCACCAACCATCAGATGCTATGTTTCGGAAGCACTTTCCTGCCAGGCCGATATCACCTGGCAGGTACCCGTTTGTTTACCTGGATGAGCTCCGGGGATGATTTCATGGCGTCGCGAATTCCCATAACACATCCATGGGATGGCGTCGCTATACTTTCCCTACATTTTACCATCATTTGCCATAAAAATCAACCATTCATGTAGGTAAATATTCCAGTCCTATGGATGGTCTGAGATATATTTCACAAGCCAAAGAATTGTGGACAATCAGCTTTATTTAGGCTTTGATATTTTGGTTGTTGTTTGTTGATGATTACACTCGTGCAAACTAACATCGCCATAATAGATTACCATGTTTTTGTTCCATGGCTGCCTTAGTTTACTGGGGGTAATCAACCGATTACAGTAGTTGATTGAGAACCGATATGGTTTCATGGTTCTATATATGACAAATCACTCAAACATCTCTAGTGGAATAGTTTTGGTCAAGAGAATCAAATTCAGGGGATTTCCTCCAACATGACCGAAAGATGTTTTCCAGTTCCGAGTGGCCCTTTTGTCATGTGTTTTATTGGCTGAAAAGTGACCTCAATTTGAGTGATCCATTTGGGTCACTCGGAAGAAACTGGTAAATGTTGATTCATTTGAAATACTGCTGGGTTGTCATTTGACTCCCTATAAGGATCCATTATAAGGGATCCATCATGACATTTCATTATACCTTCGGGATATCTTCAGTACTGAAGATATCCCGATATCCCGAAGGATAATTATGTAGCGATAAGTTAACAAAAAATGAAGCTCGGCAAATGACATGTGCAAAATGTGCTTTCCTGTGATAGGGGAGGGGCATGCATCCTGATACAAGACAGCACTGAAGGGAAGCACCCGGATTTTTTTGCGTTCGATCCTATCTTACGCAGTCGGCCGAAAGACATTGGAATTATCACCTATCGTGATGAGGGTCGCCACAATCCATGTCCACGAAAAGGCATTTGGCGCTTCGATGACTGGCGTCAAGCTGCTCGACTCCTCGACACTTTCATCCTCCAGGTCGACCCGTCCGTGGCGGCACTCCCAGCGTTCGGAGGGTCGTTCGGAAATTTCATTGAAGGCCCACTACGACTTTTGGAAATGGAAAACATTTAGTGTGCGGAAAATTCTGTCCAGGACTGCACCGATTGGATCCAAAGCTGGCAAGATCAATGGTGCAATACAGCTCCAAAAGGCCAACGTGTGGCCTTTTGCGTGAGCACAGTAGCGAAGGTTGCAAGTGCTGCCAGTGTGGATCTGAATTTCCTGCAACTACAACGGGCTCTGATCCACCACCATGGAAATTGCCACGGAAACGGGTGAGGAAACCCCGCTCGTGCGTTCTTTACGTGGAACGCTCTCGGACCGCTCGGAGGGCTCACTCATAAATCCAATACGATCCAGGGTTTGAAAAAAAGGGGAAAACATGTACATATATATACACATTATATCATACCTTATCAAAGGTGGGATGACCATCTCCAATCTAAGGAGTTGATCAGCTTTGGCACGGCCAATTCGCATTTCAGTTGGTAGTGAAGAACCCATATCTACTGTTGATGGTTCAGAATCTGGCACCAGTTGAGGTTGGTAGTTGTTTTATCCCATTTTTTTACGACGGATGATATACATCCCAGGTAGTGATTGCCTTGGGATTTCTGAATCATCAACTGTATGGAGGTGGTGGAATGATCCAAACAACATGGCTTTTTGTTTGAACGAATTGATAACCCCACATAGTCATACGAAACGATATATATATATATATGTTCCAAACCAGCATCTTTGTTTGTTTGTATCTTCAATTTTTGGGTGTGTATATTAGTGATTGTAAGGAGCCATACCGTAATACTATCTATGGGACTTGTGTTTTTTTGCCTACATTTACACACCAAAAATAATCAGACATTCATGCCATCTAAATACACCAGTCCCATGGATTCTTTCGGTCCCCAATTGTTTTGCAGTAGATAATGATTCTGAAACCTTCATACTCGGAGGATCATCCCATTTAGTAAGTGACGGTATAACCAGGCTTAGGTTCCAGTCCCTCAACTGGAGTTGTTCCCCTTCCAAATGGCCGAACTTGATGGCTTGTAAATGGAGGTTAGGCCCAAACTACTTACAAGTCCTGCGGGCCCATCCTCCAAGTACAACATCTGCATTTTTCTGGGAAGAACGGATTCTGCCCCTCGGAAGGTGGAGGACGGCGCTCGTCACAACTTCTCTCCAGTATGCCCGCGCTATGCGCAAGGCTTGCGGTTGGTTTTTTGGAGTATCATCTGAGCACGAAAAACCTTGGGATGTTTTGATTGAATGAAAACGGAAAACAGAGAGTGTTTTATAGCCACGAGTTGAGATGTTCCAGGAAGTAAACACACATATAAACAGTATTTAGTGCTCTACAATTACAAGCCATTCACTAGTCATCTACTAACTTCCTGCAACATTCGAGTTGATGATCCTCCCACTTACATAGCTTCAGTGGCTTTTGTGATGGGAGCGGTTTTTGGGACCAAAGGCAAGGGCCGTCAACTAGCCAGGGATATGGAGGGAGCAGTTGTTTGCTTTGAGTTTAGTTTCTATACAGCTGGTGGGCCCCGGATCCAGTTATAAATTGGGTGAAATTGAGCCTTATAAATGGCCGAAAATAAATGGGTAACTGGGATGAAAAAACCTTACTCATAGGGATTATACGTCCAATCGAATAGGATCTTTCAGCTTCCAATCCCATCCCCAGAGTAGGATTCGATCGGTGAAACTCATCCTTTCTTTAGGACATATTTGCACAATGAAAAGACATCCTAGTTGTTTAGGGTTTGTAGGGGATGAAAAACTACATATAGCTATATATATGGGGAATATTTCATAAACCATGAAATAAGGATTCCTATTAAACAACCAGTATTTCATGGAAAGTAAGAGTTTTTTTTTGTGGATCACCTGGATTCTGAGGGTATGGACATGAACATGTCCCTTTCCCATTACCTTGGAGATATGTAATGTGAACAGCTGTAACCAGCAACCCTTGTCATCACGAAACATGCGTCATGGGAAAACACATACACACCTATTTCAAGGATAATCTGATTGCCTTAGTTTGGGACATTGGACCCAGACACTTAATTGTAATAATAGTTTGTTTAGATACTTGTACCTACATTTGGGTAGTTTAAGGGGTAAATGTATAGGTAAATGGATGTTTCCGAAAATGATGGTACCCCCAAATCATCCATTTTAATAGGGTTTTCCATCATAAACCATCCATTTTGGGGTACCCCTATTTTCGGAAACACCCAAATAGGTACATACATTGAGTGATTTGGGATGATTGTAGGGTACCCCTGGCCGTCCAGTTGAAGAGGGATGGGAAGGTATTTCGGAGGTCATGGCTAGTGGCGAGTGTTTGGACCATGTTGTTTTCATTACCAGATCCATGGGACTGGAATATTTACCCACATTATCCCACATTTACCATAGATTTAAGCCATTCATGTAGGTAAATATATGTAAATATACCATACATGGAGCATATGTTTTATTGAGACAACTCTGCGCAATATAGAAGATTGTAATGGAGGGATTTTAGGTATGGCACAAGTATGAATTATATAGACATTGCAGTATATTAAATCTGTTTACCTCCAAAAAACTTCAAGTTCCAAGTATACACAGTTTTTCTTTCATTTTTGTTAATCCTCCAACAAGATCCACCCCAAAGAATCCAGACCCCTCCCGATTTTCGTAGGATTGATGGTCCAAATCCGATCCCCAGAATAGGATTGTAGATAGAAGCCCTTTCCTTAGTACGAATCCCTGGATTCTTAGGGCACCAACAAAAAAATCCACCAAGTCCAACAAAAATCGCACCGGTCAACTCCTTCATGATGACGAGGTCTCTACATTGCAGCAGCGCCTTGTGCTGAGCTGCCTGGCTGGGGTTCCGGATGCCCAGGGGGGGGTTGTGGATGTGACAATCTACTGGGATGTCCATGGATCCCTCTAAGATTATAAGCCCTATGATCCCTATGTAAGAAGGTTGCATACCTATAAACATGTATAAACAAACTTACTATCTAGTTACTAACTTTTTCATGGACACCCTAGTACGCGCCAGGGTCTAAACTCTTTATATTCGAAATGGTCATCCCACCTTTGATAGGGAATCCTTTCAAGCGGCATATCAACCCCTACTATAAGGTTGATGACCATCCCCTACCATCGGACAACAATGGTAGTGTAGACCCTAACACATATGCCATCTTTCCCTTTTGCCAGGAAGTAAGGCCTTATTAAAGGTCTATCAACCATCATGATCCCTTAATAGTCCGTTACTAAGGCGGGGTACCTCAGGACCCCTGAAAATCAATGGTTGGAAGATGTATTTTCACAGGCGAGCCCTTGGGGTTAAGGGTTTTTGAATGAAACAAGGGTGGAGTACTAGGATGTTCATGGTACTTAGTAACTGGATGCCCTAACCGCTATAAAAGTAGGTTGGATATGTCCCCTAAATAGGTGAAATAAACCAACTTACAAAGTACTAACAATATAGCTTTCATTGACACCCTAGTAGTACTAGCAGGGTTCTTGTTTCCAAAGATTTTAACAATCTTTGAGTCATATATGTATATATGAACATACGAACACTATCCTACATGGATGCTATATGGATGTTATATCATGGAACAATGCATCCAAAAAAGGAGAAAGCTGTCGGGTGTTGAACCTTTTCCTGAATATGTACATTAAACTAGATATACGAGAAGGAATCGGGAAAATCTCCACTACACAAATTGCATGATCAGGGACGTTTGATGGTGAAACACAATCCAGCTGCACCAGTTACGGTTGGATCAAATTTCCCAAGGTCAGTGTCCTTGAGGAGTACACCCCAACATGGACATGGGTACAAAATCTGCAGTGGGTACGTTGTAGATTCAAACACCAAAACCCTTGTCTGCAACCATGATGTTTAGAATTACATGTAACATCATTTCTTGGAGAGCCTTTGTTTTTGATTCAATGGCGCCCAATGCGCAGGTACACTTTAGGTCAAGTTTTTCTTTCCAAGATCAGCTATTTGCACATTTGTTTTGCCATACTTTTTGCTTGAACCTGATGTATTTCGACATGGTGTCTCAATATTTAGGGGTCCCCCCTCTTAAAGCCCTGAACAGAAAAACATTCCATACAGGTAAAAGATGAGTCAAAAAGATAAATCTTTTTGGTCATTGCTGAAATGTTCATTCAAAAGAATATTCCAAAGTAAACCCAAAACTGGTTGGTGGTGTCAAATATTTTTTATTCTCACCCCTACCTGGGGAAGATTTCCAAGTTGACTAATAATTTTCAAATGGGTGGTTCAACCACCAACTAGAAACAAATCTTTGATTTTTGAGGCAAATCCTTCATTTCTTCGTTTCCTGGCCCTTCATTTTGGGGGTGCCCATTTAACCAACTTCTCTCCGCCGAGGTATGGAAGATACTGACCATGCTTTGCGGATGATGGTGCCGTGGGGTGACTTTAAAAACAGCTTAAAGACGCCAGGAACATGAGCATGTGGGGATAAACTAGGTGGTGGTTTCAAATATTTTTTTTTATGCTCATATATTTTCATCCCTACTTGGGGAAATGATCCGATTTGGCTAATATCTTTAAAATGGGTTGAAACCACCAACTAGATTTTGAATTAAAAGATTGATGAGGCTTTTGAGGATTTTTACTCACTCAGCCAATGGCTAAACTTGAAACTCTCTGGGATCACATGTTTAGTAGGAAAACTCAAGTTTAAATTTTATCTCAGGGTCCATTGGCTGAGTAAGTTGAAAAAGGGTTCAGGGGTATGATTTCGTACAAGTGGATGAAAATGGGGTGATTTCATGCCATTTGCACTTCAGTAAACTAACATAAGAATGGAACGTGAAATATTTGAAGACGTATTTCCTATGTACAGTGGGGATTTTCCAGCCAGCCAATGTTTGTTTACTGGAGGCTATTTGTCATAAATGACGTGGGGTCCCCACGCGTCACTTTTTTCGGCAAAGTTGGTTGCCCCTTTGCCAGTCAACCAGGCCTTGCACATGGTAGCAACCTTTGTTCAATGACATGGTAGCGCAGTTGTGAGCATGAAGTTGTTGATGTTCTTTAGGACCTTAGGACTGACCTCGAAAGTTTTAAAAGCATTCAAGAGAATGCGTATAGCCGTATAGCCTTTGACACCTTTGATCAACAACTGTGACACGTTTCAGTCTCTTAGACTTTCCGAGGTGTGATCTCTTAGAAGATAATTTCAAGTGGGCAAAAGGCAACTCACCAAAGTCCGGCACCTTTTCAGCATCTTCCTCAAGCTAGTTATGGGTGTTTCCTTAAATGGTGGGTTTTCCCCCAAAATGGATGGTTTATAGTGGAAAACCCTATGAAAATGGGTGATATGGGGGTACCATCATTTCAGGAAACCCCCTTATAACCTTGAAAGTCCTTCCCGCCGACCAAACTTGTTTTACCCTCGATAGGATGGTGAATCCCTTCATCTTAAGACGACCAGCCACCCAGGTTTTTGTTTTAAATAGCTGTACTCATCCCAGTGATAGTGTTGATGGTTCAGAAATCCGGCGATCACCTTCTTGGGATGTAGAAAAAACCTTTGTGTAAAATAGTGGGATTTCAACCAACTACAAACCTCAACTGGTGACTTTACCGGATTTCTGGTTGCCATCAACAGCATTTTGGTCACTGGAGCTGCATGAACACTGGCAAACTGTTACACATGGGTTATTTGCATTGCAGTCGTCATTAAATTCATTAAATTGGAGGGGATCAAACAATGCAACATATGCAAATCTTGCTGGTAATGTCGAGGGATTGTCCCTTACAACAGTGTTTGGGTTCCGTATTACTCACGTACAAAACTATCATCCTACTACCACCGTAACAACCGCGCCTTGTGTGTGATTCCAACCCCCCGCCAGTCTTTGACTTCATGGTTGGATTTACTATGTCAGCATGGAAACTCAGGAGGTTCCTGGGATGTCCATGGAAGTGATCGTAACGATCGTTAGTAAGTTGGGTTATCCTATTTAGGGGACTTACAACCTACTTAATTATATTGGGGTTATAATCTAGTTACTAAGTACCATGGACATCCAAGTACACCGTTTTTTCGAGGTGAATGCTGCTACCTACACCTGCGAAAATTTGATAAATTCCTGGTATCCGAAACAGGCTTTTCTTCATGGTTGTTTCAGTTGGATGATCCCAAGACATTTACATAAGAAATCCCAATTGAATCCTATGGACCTCCTGAGAAGATACTTTAGCCTACAAATTGTACCCCTTAGCTGCATTCCAAGCAGCTTGGATCCATAGGGAATGGTTGGAAATCACCATTTCCATTCATAACAAAATGGTTAAACTCAGGGTACCAGGTTGATTTTGTTAGATAATTCTGTTAGTTTGACCCTGACATACCGTTGAATGAAGAAATCCTGCACCAATTGACATGTACAAAACCCTGTAAACAATGGTAGATTCTCCATTTCAACTGGTGCAGGACTTCTTCCATCAACCGTAGCTGGAATATTTTGATGGTATTTGCCTGATAGTGAAAGAGATATGTCTTGGTATTTACCTGCATGGTTATATTGTTGGTTTTTCAAGGGGTATCTTTTGAAAAGATATACCTGATATACCTGTTTGTCAATCAATGATTTTTCCACACTATCCATTTGTCAAATATCCTATAGATGTAAAAAGGTCAAATCAACTTGGCGCCCCAAAAAAAACAACAACAGGTGGTTTTCCACTTGTTGTGCCTGTTGTCATCCTATGTGTATATGTATGTCATCCCAACAAGGTGGGACTGCCAGTTATTAGAACATGTTCTCAATTCTTGTCATATTCTGAATTCGAACATATTAAATTGAGGCCAGACTGGATGAGTATGGCGATGACGGCTTGCCTCCACCACCGCCTCCTGGACCACCGCCGCAATTGCCAACAAAGACCAAGTCGCCTCCAGCGTTCGTCGTGGCTAGGGCAGCTGAGGCTAAGGCAGCTGAGGCTAAGCCTAAGTCCGCTGATGGTCCACCTGCACCTGCAAAAATGGGAGCACCTCCACCTGGCCCCATGGCAAAGTCATCTGATTCTGGTCAAATGGGACCCCCACCGTCGCCTGGCCAAGGCAATGGCACCTTCTTCACCTCCACTTGCCTCCGTGGAAGTGTCATCTTCTGGTCAAAGGGGACCTCCACCTGCCACGGAAGCACAGCCACCTGGTCCCACTGATCATATGCCGCCACCAGGTCATGTGCCTTGGCTACCTCTATTGGAACGAACATTTAAAATATCCCTAGGTGGTGGCAACTCAAGCATTTTTGTATGTTCACCTCCACTTACTTGGGGAAATGGAATCCAACTTGACGAGCATATGTTTCAAATGGGTGGTTCAACCACCAACTAGTTACCCCTTTTCAAAGGCACTCCTTGAAATTTGGACTTGATCTCGTGTTTTCTTCGTTGCGGTTGGCAAGCCTTAAACCCCTGATACCCGTGGCCTCTTGAAGTTTTACTGGTAGTTGCGTTGTTAAAATAGAATCCATGTGACTGGTATATTTAGCTTCTAACTTAATCATCAAAATCCAATAGACATGTAGGTAAATAATGGACAATTTGCAGTCTCATGGATGATACTGTTGATGGTGCAGCTAACCCCATTATTTACAAGGTTTATACATCCAATGTGGTGCAGGATTTCTTCCATCAAGAGATTCCAAGGGTAGTATAATCCCTTTTAATTGAACTTCTATTCAAAGATGTTCCTTTTACACCTACTACTCTTAGTTGTACTACCCTTTGTTCAAGCTGCTGTTACACTCCTGAAAACAAACATAGCCATGCCAAATCATTTGTCCTGCTAGATACCATCAAGATTGTTGATTTTCCATGGTCATCTTAGTTTACCAGAGTGTCCCCCCCCCCCGAAGTTTAAGAGTTCGACCCTGAAAAGTGACGGATCAAGCCCCCAAGTTCGGGGCTTCCGGATCGTCGGCTGAAAAACCTATCACCCGTGAAACAGGGGGAAAAGTCGCTTCCTTAAACTTTAGGGGAGGCGTCCATAACCTTGGTGGTATGTCATTGTCCAACAGGGCAACTGAACCACTCGGGTTCCGACCTGTTCCCAAAAATTTGCCACCCGTTTTTCTGAGGTGTAAAATCCAGCATGTTATATGCATCATGGATGAGGAGGACATTTCCGAGCAAGATCACTCTCCCCCAAAAAATAACTACAGGGAGGTAAACAAACATAGCTGGATGGAAAAAATCTACCATGTTGATAATATTTATCAGGCAAACGTGGATTTTCCATCTAACAAAGACAGAAGGTATTTGGATGTCTAGGGCGAATTGGTTTGTTCAACATGTCCATTCAAACTCTGCTACAGTTCACACCATGTGAAAACGCAAGGTACACTTATGGATCCATGTGGAAGGAACAACATCAAACATGAGCATTCAGTACTACTGAGTCAGATCCCCACATTGAGGACTGTTGGTGGAAGAATTCCTCCAATAATTTTAGATGCATTGGCCAGATTGGCCAGGTTAGCCAAGAACAAACTGGGAGAAGGGGTTATAAACACTTGTTATGTACAGTTTCTATTTGTATTTCGCGGCCAAGTGGGATAACCTATAAAAAAAATTGGACAAGGACTTCGAGGGTTTATTTTTTCATGAAAGGCCCAGCTCTTTGCTTAAACAACTCTAAAAGGGATCTTGTTTGCGTTTTGAATTTTGATGGTTATCCTTATACGCTGAGGATCCAGACACCTCCCGATCGAATAGGATTTTTCGGGTTCCAATCCCATCTGAAAAGAATAGGAATCTACGGGTGATCCCTTAGGACATACCTAGATTCTTGGGGATAAATATTCCATTTTTCTTACGGCCGCTTGTTGCAGTGGCAACAAAAAAAAGTGATATATATAGCATGAAATCCTGGCGAAAAACGGATCCGATCCTGAATTCATAGTCCCCAATAAAGCTGAGTAGTTTTGTTCATCCCCTAAATTTACCCAACACATACTGTAATCCTTATGTGATGGTATGCCAGAAATAGGACCTTGGATGTTCCTTTCTCATCCTTTCTCAACAAAACTTGATGGGGCCAGTTAATGAGGAACAAAACGCATGTGCCAGCAATTTCATTCAATCCCAGATGATCCATGTATGGTATATTTACCTACATTTACCATAAAAATCACTTAAATGTATAGGTATATATACCAGTCCCATGGATCCTATGGGAATTTCAATTTCAATCAACCTTGGATAGTGAGTCGGTGTCCCTGCTGATCCCAGTTTTTTTGTGGGGGGGAGTTGAGCCAAATTTATTGTGCCTTCAGTCATCTATACAGCACTTATTGAATCTTGGATGTTGCCCAACAAAAAATGTTTAGGTTGGTGATATAGAATTATTTGCCAAAAGCAACATTGGACCCATGTTTTTGGGAAGACTCAAAAATGGATCTTCCTTAAATGTATGTTGATTTGATTTGTAGTAATTTATAATTGCCCCAGTTGTCACAAAAAATCACCACCTGAATCCATAGGGGCATGTCATGAACTCCACCCTTTGCCATGCAGCCTCAAGGGTTCCCCCGGCCACGTCCGTCCATCGTCGCCATGCGCCTCACGCTGCTGACCGTCCTCGCGTTTTCCGGCCTCGCCGTGGTGTACGGCGAGTCTGAGTCGTCGGCGCTGCGGGGGTTTTCGAAGAAGAAACGCTGGGAGCAATGTGGAGTCCTAGGAGAACGAAAAGAAGTGCCGTTGAAAACGCGCATCGTTCATGGAGAGGACCTTTGCGGTGGTTGGAGTTTGGGGTTTGGTGTTGGTTTGGGGGTGGGGAAGCATTTGGGAATTGGAACCTTTTCTTGTTGATGGAAGATGTCTATTTGAAAGGTAAACCTAGCCACTCCCTCAGAAATCTCTAAGAATCTGGCTGGCCAAAGAGATGCCTCTTTTTGAGGGTCCAGGGGGTCCAAAAAACGAAGTTTCATGAACACCATCTCCTAAAGTTGGGCCATTCGGCTTTTACCCCAACTTTGAAAGCAAAAAAGGGAACAGTGCTCAACAAGGTCATGGGTATTTTGGTAGGAAAATTCCAATAGTTGGGACCTGATAAAAAAAAATCTGAGGTTTCCAGGACATAGATGATCCATGGGACGACAGGTATATTTACCTACTAATTTACCATATACAGATCACCTAAATGTAGGTAAATATACCAGTCCCATGGATCCTATGGGGGGATGTTTTTTGTCCATAAACTAACGATATTTTGATTTTGGGATCTTCTGACCTGATATCAATACCCCCTCGAAAGCCAACGAATGTCCCTCCGTTTCAAAAGGAAGCCGGATCGTCTTCCAACCACTAATTTTCAGGGGGCATTCGTTGGTTTTCGAGGTTGTTTTTTTTAGACCGGCACAGATTTTGGCGGTTTTCGCCGTCAAGTTGGTTGGCGGAGCCGCCCCAGACAGGTGTCAAGGGTTCTCAGGCAGTAGAACTGAGGAATGATAGAAATGAGGTCAGAAATTTTCAACCCAAGGCCGGTTGTAAAAAAATTGCGGTTGAGTTTTCCTACATTAAATTTCCTCATAGTTTCCTATAAAAGGGACACTAGCTTGGAGATATGCCCAATAGTGAACTATACCAATATGAATCACCAACCAAACCAAACTCACAAACATGTCCCTCTATATAAATTAGACGGTTACTCTACTTCCACCCTTACAATTTCTTTTCAAAAAGTACATTTTCCGTTTTACACCGGGCCTGTCTACGTGTCGTTTTTTTGTTTGTTTGTTTGGTTGGTTGTTTGTTTGTTTGGTTGGTTGGTTGGTTGTTTCTGAATCAGGACGCTGATCAATGCGTATGGAGATGGCAGGTGAGTCTAAGCACACCCAGCAACCAATTCTGTGGAGGTCCGAGGTGATGTTCAACCGAAAAAACTGGCTGGCCGCGTTTTGTGAAGGAAAAAAATCATATATGAATTGCTACTGGGATGTCCTGCTGGTACTTAGTAACTAGATTATTTCACCCCCAATATAAGTAGGTTGGATGAAAGTCCCCTAAGTAGGTGAAATAACCCAACTTACTAACGATCGTTACTAACTTCTATGGACATCCTAGTAGGTGGTGGTTTCGAATTTTTGTTGATTTTCATCCATACCTGGGGGAGATTTCCAATTTGACTAATATTTTGCAAATATGGGTTGAAACCACCAACTAGATTGCGTTTCTAGATGCCCTAAGAATCCAGGTATGTCCCTAAGCAAAGGATTACACCTTGAATCCTAATCTGCGGATGGGATTGTAACCCGAAAAATCCTATTGTAGGAATGGGTTTGGATTCTTAGGGATGTATCATAAGGATCAACCATGCATGAAGATTGCTTGGACAAAACATGAATAGACCATAGATGTTAAATCCCTAGACATCCAAAATCCTCCAAATACCTGGTGAGAAGGTGTATGGAACCCCTAAAACCCTTCTCAGGAGATGTTTAGGGATTCAAATAACCCCTCAAAAGGTGGTTGGATGTATAGGGAATGTAGGTCAAATATGGGAAAATGAAGACACAGATCCAGGCAGTTGTATTATCAGCCCTTGAGTCCATAGATCCAGGCAAACACGTTCGGAGGTGTTTCTTGGTATTTGATTCATGTTGGTTTCCTTCGGTGGGTTCCCTACTTATAGGGAGTATAACTCCATTTATAATTAGGGTTATAGCCCCACTTACCCATGCATAAGGCCATTTATAAGGGTTATAAACCAATTTATAACTGAATCCGGGGCCCACCGGCTGTAAGTCAATTTCGGTCGTTTGATTTGGCTATATCCACCTTCTTAGCCCAAGAAACCGGCGACAGGCACATTGATTGCGCCTGGTTGGGTGCTCACTGCAGCTCATTGTGTTGCCCACGTGCGAAGCGCGGAAAACTCCGGGGCTTTGGGAAAGATGTTGGTTGTTGTTTTTTTTGGGTAGGACCAACACAACACATAGGAAATCCTCCACGAGAGGACAGCAAAGGGTGAATTTGAAAGAATACAATTATGATATATGGATTCAATATGTTTTTGTTGTGTTAGCAGCCAAAAAATGAGAAGGTTTCCCCATTTTTCACAGAAATATTATTTATGTTTGAATTGGGTCGCTCCCAAGGGACTCCGTTAGTACACCATTCCCTTAACAAAAAAAAAACGTGTGTTGTCAGGGCCCATTGTTCTGGAGAGGATGGGGTGTTTATACAGGTGACCCGGTCACATTTCTTGTAGTTTTGCCGTACCTTAACTTAGTCGTCCAGCCATACCTGACAAAGAGGTCTCATTTTTTTTGGACCTTCATTTTCTGGTCAAATTGAATCGCGACCTCACCCAACCTCACCTGGACCTCAAAAGGTAGCTGAGGTTTCGGGAAATCCCCGCAAAATTTCAGGGAAATCTAGGTTGGTTAAATAATTATAATCTTGCCCACAATGTTTTGGTGGGTCCACACACTGGAGGTTGCATTTTGGGGTACGTAAGATTCCTAGGGATAAAAATTGGTGAAAAACAGGTGGTTTGAAAAGGTGAAAGAATCTGTTCTCTGTCTGAAAGAGTCAAGTTTTAATGATCAAAAACTCAACAGCATTCAACAGCCCTATATTCGTTGAATTGGAGGGTGTGTGGTCCCATATTAATATAAGAATTGACATCAATGTTTTTGTGATATTTCAACAGCCCTACTTGTCGAATGTCAACCTGTTACAGAAGAACTCAACAACCCTATTGTGTCCAATTGTATTTGAATGACAATTGGTCCCACGTTAATAGCAATAACAGATTCCCTTGGACCCCAAAACCATGAAAAATGAAGGTTTTACACCCCAAAATAGGGGTAGTTGTAAGTTATAACCCCCAAAAATGAAGGTTTTTGGGTTCCCATGGTTAACATGATTGAGTCCGTTCCCAACGATCCAACCCCCTGAAAATTCTCAGGCGCTTGTGCAGTTCGAGCGCTACGTGTCCATGCGGGAAGTTGGAAACGAATTCCTGGTTCCAACGGCGCAGTAGTCGAAAGAACTGTCAAGAAGATGCTTGCTCTTAAGACCAACTAGGCTGTGATATTGGGGGAGCTAAGGAGCCAGGGGTGATCTATTTCCCTACTAATTGGGGAGCTAAAGAGCCCCAGAATCTTCCAAATCACAGGGTAGTTGCAAAAAAAACAAAAACAGGGGGTTCCGGTTATAAGGCCTGTGTTTGTTTCCAATGTTTTTTTGGTTCTTGTTAAAACTACGTATATATTACCCATTAGGATCCGCGTATGATATAAATTCAGTTACTGTTGGTTGACTTTTTGAATGCTAAATGAGTATATATACCGTTTGTCCCATGGATCCTATGGGATATGTTTATTCATGTTTCCAGTTTTGATTTTGGGCTAATCATTGCGAACAATTGCCGCTATAAATATGAGATCGTTGAAATGACGCCGCCATATCGACTGGGTCCGAGGATTTTTCTCCACCCGCTCTACAATCAAAATGTACCTCACGACTATGACTTTGCCATCGTCCAGTTGGACAAGGCTCCGATTTTTTGAAAAAAAAACACATTTAAAACACCGTTTCTATCAGGGACCGCTGCAGGAAATTTCTGGCAACAGAAAATTATTCAAGACACTTCTGTCAGTCCCGGCAGGAAAAAGCCGATGATATCCAGCATGATTCACTGATACAGAATAATCATTGGTTAAGATCTTTACAATGATGTTTGCTGCTTGCTATTCAATTGGGGATGTTTCTAGACATAACTATTTTCAAGGGAACAATTCATCACCATTATTTGTTAAGGAGGCCTTGACCTAGACGGCCAAATCTTTTGATGCAAGCTATCGTGGCCGTTGCACGAAGCCATGGAAGCTTTGAAGTGAGAATAAGATGTTGCAGAAATGTGGTACACTCTGGTAAACTAACATAGCAATGGAAAATGGACCCTTTGAAGATGTATTTCCTATTCAAAATGGGGCTATTAAATTGCTATGTTAGTTTACCAGAGGGTAAATGGTGTTTACAAACTGGCTTAGAACTTATAGCTCCCCACTTCATAAATAAGGTATTTACATTGGGCTTATACATATATTTTACTTCCTAGCTAACAATTTACTGTTGTTTTTTTGGGGGACAACCCAACACATGAATGTTTCAGAACTCACAAAAATCATGGAAACCACCCCCCCAATGCCTATATTTCCCCCCAAGAAATAGCCGGCCCTTACTTAAGGGATTATTAAGGTGCAATGATGGTATTCCTATAACCCCTTACTTTGGGGGGGTTCAAAATGATTCAACATGTATTTTTTTGGGGTGTGTGTGTTTTTTTTTGTTTTTTCATCATTGTTGAATGAGTTCAATATGTATGTTTTCAATATATGTACATGTATTTTTTTTACATATATATATATATATAAATGTGTTTTATATGTATTACTATCCCATTTGCAAACTGGTAACTGGGTGAAGTAACCCATTTACCAATCATAGATCCTAAGATCCAGGGACATCCTAGCATCCAAACAAAAAGTCCACAAGTCTCCAAATATTGCACTCGTATGGGTTCCTTTCACCACAGTACATAAAGATAGAATAACATATATACACCCTGGAAGTTTAACAGTTCGCCCCTGAAAATGTACCATTCCAAAAGGAAAGTAGTCTTCCAACCATCTTTTTTCAGGGGCTATGTTAAACTTCGGGAGGGTATACATGTATACCCTAAGAATCCAGACCCCTCCCGATTTTCGTAGGATTGATGGTCCAAATCCCATCCCCAGAATAGGATTGTAGATATAATCCCTTTCTGAGGAACATACCTAGATCCTTAGGGATAAATTACTATACACTGATTCCGCTAAGTGTCTCCAATTTTAACCCCAAAACCCAGATCGTTGAGTCTCCTCCAAACCTTCCACAGGCCATGCCCTTGAATGAGTGCATTGGTGTGGCATGTTTGCCGAGTGGTTGGGAGGAAAAACCTGGAACGAACTGCAGTATCACCGGATGGGGGACCTTGAAATCCATGGGTCCAACGCCGGACGCGCCTGGGATTTTTGCTTAAAAAAAACGTTGAAAGGATGGTGCAAGGTGGGTTTCCTATACTAGTTATACATGGAGCTATATAATCCCTCACAAGTAGGGTTGTTTCATGCCAGTTACATCCAGTTACCCATTTGAAAGGCGGCAAAATTTACCCGTAATACAGTAGAATGGCTGATTCTTATGGTAAAATAGTAGGCAAATATACGAGTCCTATGGATCCTTCGTGGGATTTGAATTTTCAAGTTATCAATCCCGGTTCCACGGTTCAACTCCCCCGACCATCGCGATCAGTTTTTTTCAGGTCTTACAAGAAGCAACGGTGAGTTTGTTGAACGAGTCTGAGTGTGAAAGGATCCTTGGCAAATGGGCTAGTTGAGTAACTACCACATGGAATATTCTTTACGCAAAAGCTGGAAGAATGAAGAAAGTAGTACTGATTCAAATGAAAACTGAATAACGGTATTCCATTCTCTAGTTGTGTGCTACAATGATGTCCAGTTGTTTTTTCAGGTTTACATCATGTTGTACCCAAGTCTTTCTGCTTCTGTTATCAATAAGACTGGTGTTTCGTAAGTCTTTTGCTAGGAAATCCTGTATCCAATTCACCTGGCACAGGTTCAGAATGACAGGCGGATTCGGCAGAAAGTGAATTAGGTGGTGGTTTCAAACATTTTTTATTTTTTCCCCTACCTGGGGAAATGATCAAATTTGACTATATAATATGTTTCAAATGGGTTGAAACCACAAACTAGTGAAGGATTTCTTCCAACCATGGCATGAGGTGTTCGATGTTCAGGTTCCATTCATTTCGCCCCATCCGTTTCGCATTTTCGTCTCAGGAACTATAGCCACACAAAGCAGGTGCGCTTTGTTTGATATCTTATTTTTTTGGGGGGATGGGTTTGGATGAATGTCATGTCCCGGTTTTATGGCTTGTGTTTTAACATGTTTTTCAGGGGCTTAAAATGGATGGTCATCCACATGTCATTTTGGAGTGATATTTTTAGAGGGAGACATGCATGGCTTTATAATGCTTTGTACACCCCATTTGGTGTATTTGTGTTCGGCTACACGGGGCACCTGGATTCAGCCTGCAAAAATTTGGAGGGATCAGGGATAGCCTGAACTGAACGATGGTGTTTCTTTAGGGCTTCAAGAAGCTTGGGACATCTTGGGACCATGTACTGTAATTGTCCTTCTTTTGAAATTTTGAACAAACGAGAATTTGATAAAACTTGGGAAACTTCATTTGGAATCTTCACCCCAAACAGTCTCAACATCTTTTCTTTAAAATAACTTTTTGCACTGCAGGAAAAAATGGGGACAAAATTGACTATAATTGACCCTGGCAGGCCACCTTTATTTCCTGAAACAATTTTCTATGTTCCCTTTGGGTGTGTGTTGTAGTGTTTTGTTTCAATGGTTTCGATTTGGTGAAAACCATTGGTTAAAAAAAACCCATATCAGTGCTCCACTTTTTTTTTGTGTGTGTTTTTTTGAGACCGGTCAACACAGGTGATTCGCCGATCGATTCATGTGATTCATGGATTTGTTGACGTGGTATCACCGAAGGATTTAGGTACCTAATTTGGACGTACTGTGACTGTACCTCGGAAAGTTATTTGTGAGGGGGATTTTCCTTACATAAGCCGTATCCATCCATACAGCGTTTTTTTTCGGTGGTACGGATTCCTCCATTTGGATGGTACCAAGGAAATGTTGAACGTGATGCTACACCCCACTACTGGGATGTCCATGGAAGTTAGTAACTAGATTATAACTTAACCCCAATATAAGTAGGTTGTATTATCAGTCCCCTAAATAGGTTATAACTAACCCAACTTACTAACGATCGTTACGATCACTTCCATGGACATCCCAGCTATAAATAGAACTGACGGGTTATGACATCACCCCATTTTACCGATTCACCGGGCCTACAACCCCATGGGTGCAACTGGTTTTTGCGCCCACCTTGTACTTTGAGATCTTTTCGCATTTAGGTGTTCCCCAAGCTTTGCCTAGTTGACATATATCATTTGTTTGATGTTTCAGACTGAAAACAAGCCATACACGTATATCTTAAACACCTATTCTACAGAAATTTCTTATGAAAACTGATCAACTTGAATTTTTTGTTGACTTTGGTGATATCATCGCCAACTTTTTAGCTCCAAAAACCCATCAGGCAAAAAACAACACAACTTTTAGCCAACCAACTCCCATCAACCTGGCGGTAACTGCATCCGAACGGGACTCCCGACCCTGAGCGTTGAGCGTTGAGCGTAGGTCATTACGGCATCCATGCTTTGTGCTAGTGCCTTTGGATCCAAAGAAAAACTGCTTGGTGGTTCCACGGAACCCTTGGGGAAATGATCCAATTTGACGTTTGCATATTTTTCAAATGGGTTTCGTCAAAAACCATGAACTAGATTTGTAAAATGAAAATCAACCATTCATGTAGGTAAATGTATCATACATGTTCAGTGTTTTGGCGGCTATCACTTTATATACAATCTCCCAGGATGACGTGACACCGTGGTACCTACGTAGATTCCCCAAGTGTTGTGTTTTGGTGGTTGAAGGGTCCTGGATTTGATGGAGTTCCCCCAGCAGTTCGTCTTTTTGATTTATAGAAACAAACGGTTTTTTTGACAAACGCGTGAAATGGGACACCTCTTGGCATGATTAAATGGGTAACTGGGGTGAAATAACATGAAATAACCTTATACTATCCTATACTTATAGAGATTAACTCTACTTATTACTTATAACTGGTGATGGTGCCTCGCCAACATACCCCAATGAATTCATGTGGGTGATATCACAACCCAGTAATTCCATTCTCGATCCCATTGCCTTCCTTTTCCCTCAAAAACAACCGTTTTTTTGGGGGCGGGTCCGACCTTCCATTCGAAATCAATAAAAACATGGTTCCAAAAATCTCTGGAACCTTGCATTTCGGATGTTTATTTAAGAGGCGCACCGCGACTCCAAAATGCGGAAATCAACCCGGAATTTTCTTTTGTCAAAAAAACTGAGCCCACTCTGTGCCGGTGTTCCGCATATATAGGGGGCTTCTTCTTCCAATTTCTCTGGTTCTTTCGATTTTTTTGGGATGTTTTTTGATTTTTCTATCATGCCCCAAAAACATCCCATTTCCTCCTGTTTTAGGACGTTTTAGGTATGTTTCGGGGGTCCAAATACGTTCTCAAGAGGTGTTTGGATGGATGGTAAACAGCACCATTTAAGGGAACGCGTTTTGTGAACAAAACAAGGTGGGCCCCTACTAGTTATCAATGGATATTATAACCTCTATAAATGGCCGAAAATAAATGGGTAACTGGAGTTATTTCACCCTACTTATAGGAGTTATTTCACCCCATTTATAACTGCATCCGGGGCGGCTTCCTTGTAGGAAGCCAGGCATTACCATTCCCATGGATCCAGGGCTCCGTAATGGGAGCTACCACCGAGGTGGCAGCAATGCCAAGGGCATTGTAGATACCTGTCAAGGCGATAGTGGTGGACCACTGAGTTGTTTGGAAGGAGATCGTTGGACCTTGCGCCGCTTGGTGATCGTTGAAGAGTTCCCCAAATTTGGGGCGCTTGAAAAAAAATGAGACTTGAAGATGTATACCCTACTACCTGGTGATTCAAAGTGACCTTTTTGGGATGGTTAAGTGACACAAATCCAAATTATCAGAGTATACTGGGATGTCCATGTTAGTAACGATCATTAGTAAGTTGGGTTATTTCATCTATGCAGGGGACGTATCCAACCTACTTATATTGGGGTTATAATCTATAGTTACTAAGTACCATGGACATCCAAGTACCCTGCTAGTTTATTGTAGATTTTTCAGATTTTTTGGGTGCAATGTGGTAGGTATTCCAATAACATGGGAGCATTTGGGTTTTGCTTTTTTTATTGTTATATAGCTCTGACCACTGACACCGGTTGGTTCTTGTTTTGACATAGGAAACTTCAAAAAGGGAGCTATATATGTTAAGTTTTCGTGGTGTCAGTGGTGCACCCTGGATGAAGAACACCGGGCCCCGTGCTCTCAGTATTGCCTTGTGTTTCGGGGGGGGACAGGGGATTCATTTTAGTAACTAAATTTCAGTATCCCTGAGAAACCTGGTACGTCCTAAGGAAAGGATGAACCACCGATCGAATCCTACTCTGAGGATGGGATTGGAACCCGAAAAATCCTCGATTGGAATGGGTATGGATTCTTAGGGTATAGCAAGTTAACAACTTTCTGTGGTATTATGGCTAGTCAACCTACCTTCCCCCTTAACGGACCCATCCTTTGAAATAAGGCCTGATTAAGGGTTTGTTAACCATGGCTTTCCCTTAATACATTCAATAAACCCTTATTGAATCCTTATTCTGAGGGGGTATCTTGGGTACATTGACCAGCCAAAAAAAGCACATTTTTTTTCGTATCCTAAGACTAGTGAGTCGCATCCACAATTGTAAGAAGCATAAGATGAGAAGATCTATATACAGAAATAAGTTATGGTCAGGATGTCCAAACAGCACTGGATATACATTGCTAATATGATAGTGTTGTTCTATTTTTATATATATATATTATATATATATATCATTGTTTTCTGGATTTGATCCCTATAGGGTATTTTTTATTATTATATATATATATATATCATTGTTTTCTGGATTTGATCCCTATAGGGTTCCTTGTGAAACCCGCAAGTTTAAACACATGCTGATAATTCAGTTTACCTGCCTTGAATGTTTGTCAAGTGATCCAAAGGTAGACCCCCAAAAAAAACGTCACCACACTTTTTTTTTGAAAGGTCTAAGGGAACGATCGAAACTCACAGGCACAAAAATAAGCATCGATCGACACCATGGCCTGATTTTTTCCAGTATAGTTAGAGGTCACCCAAAAAGCCTGGTAAAGGAGTTGATTCACCATACCATCCTTGGAACTACTGTTGATGGCTGAAATCCTGCACCACCTGGGATGTATGAAACCCTATAAATAACGGGATGTTGTACATATCAACTATAGTGCATCATTTCTGAAACATCAACAACAGCTATATCATATCCCATCCCCCATAGGATCCATGTATGGTATATATACCTACATTTACCATAAAAATCAACCAAATGTAGGGAAATATACCAGCCCCATGGATCCTATGGGTCCTAGCTCGCACTTTTGAGTTCCAAATGATTTTTCGTTGTTCCTGGAGCCGTTAAGGTGGAGTAACATCCTGGGGACAGGGATGTGCTTATGCCAATTTTCCCGGTGTCTACGGTACCCTGGAAGCAGCAAAATCCGACTCGGCGATCCCACGGGGTTTGGGGGATGATTTTTTGGGGGGTTCAAAATCGGGACCCAAGAAATCACTCCGGAAGATGTTTAACCTGGTCAAATTATAGCGACCTCAAACACGAGTTTTGGGCCCCCCCAAATGGTGGTGAAAAGTAAGGGAAATCCCGAAAATTTCAGGGAAAGTGGGAAGGTTGGTGAAATATTATGATTTGACCTGGGTGGAGTACCCATAGGATCCATGTATGGAATTCAAGGGGAAATGTAGCAGTAAATATACCATACATGGATCCCATGGAATATATATTACCTACCTGAATGGCCTCAATTTATGGTAGATGTAGGTGAAAAAATCCCAAATGCTTCAAAATAGTTCGCAAGATTTTAATGAGCACACGGCAGTATCCCTTTGAAAGCTGGGGAGATTTCCTTTGGTGGAATATGTTAGTTTCGAAATTCTGCAACTGAAATAACGGATGGTTTGAACGACGATTCCTTTTGTCGTCCTTGTTTTTCGAGCTCGTCATGAATCTTTTGAAAAGATGCATGGTTTTGGTGGAATAAATCCTCCAAGAAGTAGTTGTTCATTCCCCCAACAAATAGTTTGTTATAGTTTGTTTGTGAAATTTCCCGGCCATTTCTGTTTGGTTGATTTGTGAAATACCTCGATTTTATTTCTGTTTGTGATTATTGATCTTTTCTACAAGTCATCACCATTCGCGGGTGCACAGTTTCAATTAGTTTTTTCGTTTCTAAGCATCGCAGCCAAACAAATATAGCCCAGATGCTGAATGTGGAGAACATTTACCTACATTTACACCCCTGAAATGTAACATGGATACCGAAAATTAGCATAGTTTCAAAGACTTACCTTTTCCAAACCATTGATTTTGGGTATCTGTGTTAGATTGCCAGGGGCTACATTTGCCCATGGACATGTTTGATCCTCAAGGTAGGCAGACAATTACTCCTTACATCGAGCATCTAATCACCTTCTGAAAAACTAGGTGGTGGTCTCAATTTTTGTTTAATGTTCACCCCTACCTGAGGAGATGATGATCCAATTTAACCAATATTTTTCAGATGGGTTGGAACCACCAACTAGACAAGGACAATCATACTCCAAAGCTCATTTTTGGAGTTCCTTGTCTTTGGGTGTCAATTTGGATAATGTTGTTTAACCTAATATTTCAGAAACAACTGTTGAAAGGATCTTTGACAATTGAAAGTGTCTTTGGGAAAGCAAATATTTCAGGAACAACAAATGTGAAAGGATCTTTCAGAAAAAAATATCGTACTTCTCCATACCTAAAACCAACTTATGTACACAGATACTATATTAGGGAACCCATCTGTGTTTTGTGTTTTGTGTCAACTTATACGTGTTTTTTGTTTGATTTTTGGACCCATCCATCCATTTTCCCCCCCAACACCTCCGTACCCATTTGTTGCCTTGCCCAAGGCAAAGTGCAAAGCGTGATGTCTTGGATCAAAGACGTCACAGCCGAGAAGGTGCGTAGATCATCGGCGGACCGCAAGAAGGATCCGCTGGGTAGGTAGGGTTTGGACATGGTGCCGGAAAAAAACAGCGAAATGGTTGGTTACTTTCACTACAAGGTGGGCCCCTCCCTACTACCCTAAGAATCCATACCCATCCCGATTTTCGTAGGATTGATGGTCTAAATCCCATCCCTAGAATAGGATTGTAGGGGAAATCCCTTCCTTAGGACATACCTGGATCCTTAGGGCTAGTTATGAATTTCAGTTATAACCATGCTTATAACCCTTACAAATGGCCGAAGACCTTCATCTTTGCCATGGGTTTTTGGGGGTTCAAAGGTGGTTGGGTAAGTAGGCCGGTCTTCCGAATTTGGGTGTTTTCTGGGTTCCGTTAAGGCAGATGTTTGGTGATGTTTTGAGACGCTAACTGGCAATTGTTTGATGAATTTTTCAAAGGATGATGCCTGAACTGTTACCGTTTTACCTCCCTTTTCACGCCATTTTCTAGGAGTTCCTTCATGACTCCCATGACGTTTCAAAACGCCAACGCGTTTTTTTTTGCACGCGTGGCGTGATGGGCTTGGAGAAAATCATCGACCTCAACATATCAGACCCTCCTTGACCTTTGATAACTAGGTGGTGCTTTCAAACATTTTTTATGTTCATCCCACAAATTGGGAAATGATCTAATTTGACTATATAATATTTTTTTCAGATTTTTTCAGATGGGTTGAAGCCACCACCAACTAGGTGACCTTTGATAATCATTGTCTCTCAAGTAAGGCCTTGATTTTTCACCTCTTACACATGGAAGGAGGCCTGGCCTCAATATTCATGAAGCTTCATTTTTTTCAACCAACACCTATAGTGATTTTCAGGTGCGATTTGTTCGTTCGTTTCAGGGAGGGTATTTTTGTTTGGGGTTCCATCCACGGAAACCAGCCATTAAAAATATTATAAAAGCATCCAAGTTTCAAGTTGAAAATTTACATATTTTACCATTATTTTACATGTTTTACCTTAACTCTTCACGGCCATTTTTTTAAGGAGTTCTTCACGACTTCCCGAGATTTTGATCCGCCCCGAAATCCGAACGGTTCCACTGCGATAACGACGACTTTTTCGCCGCCGAGGAGACGATGAACATCACAGGAATCAATTTCAATGGCTCCATGTGGGCTGTAATTCAAGGGAATTGTACTCAAGATGCTGATCATTGCACTTTGAGCTTTTTGAAAAAAAGGGCCCAAACGGTTGGGGTTGTTTTTTTTGGGGGGATGAGATTTCCTATACTGCAGGTTTTTTTTTTTGGATATTATTTCATAAACCATGAAATAAGGATCGCGTCATTAACCAATCAGGATTCAATGGAAAGTAATAAGATGTACTAAGGATGTCCTGCTGGAAGTGATGTTAGTTCACGATCGTGATCGTAAGTTGGGTAAGTTATCACCTATTTAGGGGACTTATAATACAACCTACTGAAATATTGGGGTGAAATAATCTAGTTACTAAGTACCAGCAGGACATCCCAGTAATCAGGGTTTTGAACGCCCTTCACCTCGGTGTTTTGGTCGGGGAAAAACATGTCCACCCACCATGTCCGGTCCTTCTAGGGCCCCTAGAGAAATGTGTTTTTTTGTTGAAACCCAGCTACCCATTTATAAGGATGGGTACCGTATTATATATGTTTTGTTGTTTTTTTTAAACTATAGGGTGTTTTAATGGAAGTTAGTAGTACGTTCGTAATTACTTGGTTTATTTCACCTTTTTTTTTCGGGACATATCCAATTCACTTATTTATATAGGGGTTTGAATCCAGTTACTAAGTACCCGCAGGACATCCCAGTTATATCCCTGACACAATTTTCTGCTGGTGAAAAAATCTCCTGATGGAAAATTCCTGGGAGTTTTTGTGCAAGTCCAAGACTGTTTTTGTTGATCACTGTTCCCTGGTATTTATGTGTTAATTGAAAATCCTTAGGTAAAACAACGGTCTTCACTGGGAAAAAAACACTACAAATAATCTGGGTGGTGGCTTCGAACATTTTTTATGTTCATACCTACCTAGGGAAATGATCCAATTTGACTAATATTTCTTGAGATGGGTTGAAGCCACCACCTAGTAGTTATAGGCAGGGTGGTCCGTAACTCCATGAATGGTAGGGTGATTTCACCCCAGTGAGACTCAATTATTTTCGGCCATTTAAAGCCGCAGGTTTCTACCCAAAGAAACGAAAAAAAACCCTAGGATGTCCATGGAAGTTAGTAACTAGTTAGTAAGTTGGGTTATAACCTATTTAGGGGACGTATCCAACCTACTTATATTGGGGTTATAATCCAGTTACTAAGTACCATGAACATCCCAGGCATCGTGCGTTGCAACATAGTTTCGAGGATTCCTGTTTGTCGATGTTGGGTACTTGACCCAAAAATGAATATCGCAAAATTACCCTGCAAGGTGGGCCTCTACGAACGTTATAAATGGAGTTATAAGCCTTACAAACGGCCTTATTAATGTGTTTCTGGGGTTATGACCCTACTTACAGGGGCCCCTTAACTCCACTTATAATTGGTAGGGGCCCACCTTGTAACAGTATTCAGTATTCCAACATATGCCGTTTTGCATGATGGTTGATGCAAAATGGGATCTTCATTCCGAGGTATCATGAGCCCAAATTATCCCAAGAACTACTCTACGCGTTCCATTTGCACCATCGCTGTCAATGACTCTGCAGCAGTACCCATTCATGTGGCATCTTGGTTCCGAACGAAGTTGGAGGCAGTATAACTTGCATTTAAACCCCTCACCCAGGATGCCAGATATGCCAGTCACCACTAGGATTTTCCATCTTTACTAAATGGGGACATGAAGTGATTTATCTCAATGGTGATGGGATCGGTTGGCTTCTGAAAAATAATTTCCATTCAAAAAACATGTTTCCTTCAGTTTTTGAGGAGGTGACCCTCCCCTGAAACTAACAAATCGAACCTAAAAAATGGTGGCTTCCAATAGGAATCTCCTTTTCCAGTGGTCTATTTTCAGGGGCTATGTTAGTTTCAGGAAGGGTATCCTTCACCAAAACTTTGCTCATACCAAAAACCGTCATTTCCTTCTTTTCGTGGCGAACTGTTAGTTTCACGGATGGCATTTCCAAACCACAGGTTTGGGTTTTGTTTGGGGTCCGAAGGTTTCCCGATACCATCAGATGAGCACCACCATCCCTGGTACCCTAAACAACTCCGGTTGGTGGTTTCACAGATTTTTTATGTTCATCCCTACCCGGGGAAATGATCCAATTTGACAAATATTTTTCAAGGGGGTTGAAAGCACCAACTAGAACTATTTTGAAATGGTTGTTTCAGTTGGATGATTCCAAATCTTTACCTAAAAAAATAATGGGTTTCACCAAACATCCATGAAAACTATTTACAAATGGTTCTTTAGGGTTCCAGGATAATATCAAAGTTTTTGGTTGGCTTTTCGCAAATCTCTAGCAAAGCAGAACTGAAACTGGGACTTAAATTGTTCGATCTTCCCTTTGTACCCTTGGAGACCGTTTGAGTTGTTCATATCCCATTTCTGTTTCATTAAAAGCCTTCACGAAACCCGAACTACCAGAAGATTACCTTAATCAGCAAAAACAAATCATATGTGGTTGGTTGGTTGGTTGGTTGGTTGTGTGTGTGTGTGTGTGTGTGTGTGTGTGTGTGTGTGTGTGATAGCATCGAACTACTTGGACGAAGGATGATGTTGCCCGACAAAAATGGTACGCCCTACTGGGATGTCCTGCTGGTACTTAGTAACTAGATTATAACCCCAATATAAGTAGGTTGTAAGTCCCCTAAATAGGTTTTAACCCAACTTACTACCTAGCTACTAACTTCCATGGACATCCTAGTAAGAATCTTCACCCCTCAAAAGTCGCTATTTTGAGGACCTGTAGATCCCTGCAAAAAAACAGGTTCATTAACCTCCATTGGAAGGTCCCAGCTGATTCTTAGGGCAATATTGATTTCCAAGCAGGAGATTACCTTAATCTACAAACAACATATTATATATGGTTGGTTGGTTGCTTGGTTGATAGCATCCAACTACTTAAGTATAAATATAGTTAAAACAAAAAACAGATCCAACAAAAAGTCATCATCTTTACGTCTCGCCCTTTCGTCACGTTTCAAATTCGTGACAAAACTTTGCCAAACCCATAGGATCCATGTATGGTTTATATATCCCTACATGAATGGTTGATTTTCATGGTAAATTGGTTTTCATGTAGCTAAATATAGCATTCCCATGGATACTTTGGCAAAAAAAAGGTGAACTTTTCCACGGAGCTACGTTTTGATGCCCTCATCTCCGATTGTCGCTACTTTTCGGGATCGATGCTCGATTTGCAAACATTTCCCCCGAGCCGAGCCGAAGGGCGGTTTGGGTGGGGTTTAAGATGCTGATGGACTCACTCGCCCTTTGTTTGTTTAAAAAACACCTGGAAATCAATGGTTGGAACCCAAAGAATGGAGGTTTGGAAGATAGTTTTCCTTTTTGAGTGAGTGATTTTTTCGGTTCCATGTTTCTAAGGATGTGTGGAAACGGTGGGTTTCACCAATCCCGTGACTTTTTTGATCCCCCGGTTACTTGCAGGTCACCTTAAAACCTTATTTTTTTGGTCACTTAAAACTCCAACATGTTTTGTTTTGTTTTTTTGTTTCCCTTTTCTTCTTTAGATATTTGCTCACGGTTCCTCAGGTTCGTAGAAATTTCACTTTGAACTTTGTGATTGTTTTTCGGTGTTTTCCACTTTTTGGCCACTTCTTTCCGGTGTTTTTTCTTCAGGAAAGGACCAGAGAACGTGGTGCCCTTGGCTGCAGAGTGGAGTGAATAGCCCTGGGATTCCATACCGTCAACCAAACTGTGCTACCATTGAATCAATGGTTGTTTTTGGTTCCCATAAAAAAAGTGGTAGGTAGCATATATATATATATATATGATCCAGCCCCCCCTGGTTCCCCCC